>DWNE01004030.1:0-15775 GCA_018249875.1 Cecropterus toxeus
GATACTTTTACCATGGTACATGGCTCGAGCAAGTGCAAAGAGCCAAGGGAAAAGCTTGTATTAAGATATATTCATTACATGAATAATATCTACGAGTCTAACTTCTTTAATATGCTTAAACTAGCAAACACGCATATACTTCAACTGTTGGTAAGCGATGGATACCCATGGACATTAGTGCCCAACTTCATAAAGAATAGTGGCTCTACTTCAATCACAAATATGCTACGACTCTCGAGGACAAAAATGGATGCTTCATTTTCTTGCCTTATTTCACAGATATTTTTCATGGTTTAATTGAATATAAAATTAAAAATACTGAAAAGAATTACCAAATAATATGTGATTATTATTATAGTAGACCAAGATAACCATGATATGTCTATAATGTTTTATAGATCATTTTATATGGAAATAGTATATTACCTGATGTCATTCAAATTACATATATGGTATTAGAATGAATAGTTGATACATTAAATTTCATGCTTCATCTATAGAATGACATATTGCTACTTCAATTGAATAAAACCGCATCTTAAAAATGCTAATTTTACAGGAGAGGCACGCTAAAATTAAACAATGAATTCGTCTTTTTTTTTCTGTTTTATCTATTTCAAGAATGATTTTGAAATATTTTATATTACTAGAATAAATGTATAGTAGAGAGCCATTATTGATGGTGTAGCTAGAACAAAGTTTTTATTTCTAGACCTTTTAGAATTGTGCGGATATGCTTTTATTGTATTGATATAATATTGCTACTTTTCATGACTTACAACACAACAAAAAAAAATCGGCCAAGTGCGAGTTGGACCCGCAGCCGAAGGGTTCCGTAGCATTATCATTCACAAATCTTGAACGAAAAATATAGCTCTGTTGTAAAAAAAAAATAATGGTGAACAGTTTTCCAACTACCAACATTAGTTTGTTTTTCATAGAGTTTGTAAGAATTACAATGTTATGTTTTGAAAAGTGTTGTATCTCAAAAACTGTTAACCATATCTTGTTCAAACCAATTTTTGTTGAAAGTTTACATTGAAACTACAACATATGTTTTATCCAGATTCTAACAAATCTAAAAATTATGAAAGCATGGTGGTAGAATGAGTATAGTTGGACCGGGGGGGTACCACTGCCACACCTATGTTAAGCGCGATGCAGTTCTTGCATTTTGTTGGGTGAGTATAGTTGAAGGCTTACTTTCATTTGAGGTCACCATCTTAACTCATACATCTGTCATTGACTTTAGATAGAAAGCCTATCCATAGGCAGCAGTAACCATTTACCAGCAGGTGGATTACATGTTATTTGCAACATACAAAATTGCATTAGTGTTGCAATTTGAATAATATGATTTTCGAATTGCAACAACAGCGTTAAAATTACAATGTTGATTCAGTGAATTTGACTGTTGTTTCTTTGAGTGCAGGTGTAAAATGCTTACTTTGACAATGTATTAGTTGAATCATGTGCAAACAAATATAATCACATTTGAGCAATTCTAACTTGAAAACTATTTTTTTTAACATAAGGATTAAAATTTACTACTGAGTATATTTTATGTTGCATAGAGATGTTATTAATCCAATATGATATCTTTTTGTCACACTAAAAATATTATATACTAGCTGTGTCATGCAGTTTTACTTGCGTTTATTAGAGAACAATCTATTAAAAATAAACAAACATAACGTGATGTTATACAGCCTAAAACCTTCCTTGTCAAATTTAATATTCAACACAAAAAAAAAATTAAATTCGAACCACTAGTTCCTGAGATTAGCCCATTCAACCAAACAAACTCTACTGCTTTATAATATTAGTGTAGATTTAGTAACTAGCTGTACTCCATGGTTTTAGCCATCTTAAACAACAAACAACTTTAAACTGTAATAAGTTTTTATACTTTAATAACGTGAAGACTAAATGCTACCTTAAGATATTCGATCCAGTAGTTTTGGTTTGGTCCAATTTTTAAGACACAAATAAAAATTATAGCAATTTCAATATTTACTTATTTATCTTCTCTAAAATTTGTGATGTTTAATTAATATATTATAGATGGATATTGATTAATAATGAAACTGCAGGAATCATAGTTGAATAAATAAAAATGTATAAAATTATATTTTTAGTAGATAGTGTGGACGTAGAGCCTGGCTCAGAGTACTTTGAAGCTGGTTAGTGATGTGATTTGATGACAGTCCCTACTTAATATATTTTAGTATTATGTCATTGATAAGCTTTAGCATATTGGGATCGTTAATTTTGAAAAAAAAAATTGGCAAATTACCGCCAGAACCACTGAGTGGTTCATCGATATGAACCATTGTCGATATGATGTTAAAATATCAAATAATCTGATATATTGAAATAATTTAATATGTTTTTCTTCCGCATTTGTTTGGTAATTAAGTGAATTTTAACATAGAGGATTAGGAGGGCGAATATTTGTTAAAATTTTGTATTATTTCGTGTTGTAACTTTCAAAATGTCGGATAAGCGAAGTTTTACCTTATCGATATTAACATCGATACTACATAAAATTGCAATAAAAAAGAAACAATTTTGTGTGTGTGTGCAGCGCGAGGAGCTGTGCCTGTCCTCCCGCGTGACGCACGTGGTCGGCGTCGGGGCGGCGGCGTCGGCGCGATGTCCCCGTGACGCGGCCCGCGCCCGCGCCGATGCCATGCTCGAGCGGCTGCGCCAGCCGCCGCACCCCGCGTACGTGCACCTCACCGTGCAGAAGGTACGTGCGAACGCCGGACGGGACCAGGCTAGATGTACTTGTGTCTAGGGTTGCCACCCGAACTTCATTTTGAAGTTTCGTACTTTATTTGGTGTAATTGTATTTTGTATTTTAGTTTATTTGGGGTGATTGTTCTTGGTTGACTTTAGTTGAGATTATTGCACTTTATGAGTAAAATAAGTACGCGATAATATTTTATTTTGCATGGTCTGGGACATAAATAAAGTTTGGTCGTAAGCATTTTTGAGTGCAACAAACTTTCTATACAATTCTACAAGGTTTCTACTTTCTATAGTCTTCAGGGCGAGTATTTTTTTGCTTATTAAATTATAAAGACACGTGTCAAAACCCTTTTTCGGCGACTTAAATTCCTCTCATTCCATACTAAAAGTTCCTTCCATAAAATACAAAATGTATTTAATTATGGTACTTACGTTGTTTTCAACTTTTATAGCCAATGTAATTTAATTACTAATTAAAAGGTGGCAACCCTACCCTACCCTTAGTACGAACTCTTGTACGACTAAGGTAGTATCTGCATATATTTAGTCGCTGGAAACGTAAACGGCGAGCATTTTGAGGAGGCTCAAAAAACTCGTACTAATAGAACTGACCGCCCGTTGGCTACTATCGCTCGGGCTACTGCTTGATGTAGCGATTGAGTACTGGTTAACGCTACTGAGATATCTCAAGAGTTGCTAGAAGACTATTTAGAAGCTTATGCCTACAAATGCGTAGGAGTTTAATCGATGCAGCTTAAGCGACTGCTCAGTAACGTTAACGTAAATGTGGTAGCTGATGAGCGATCAGCTTAAGTTTTGTGTGGCTAGATGTGTGATTCTGCTTTTTCAAACGCGCCAAAAGAAATATACTTAAAAATACAAAACAGACTGATATGAAACTGTAACCGGAATTCTTTAACAGTCTGTTAAAAAGACCAGATTTTGGCCAATTGTTGTTATCTACGTGCAAACTATATTTTGTTTCTAATACAAGATTTTGTTATTATTGTTGTCCATGATTTACGCAATGTCATAAGACATGTTCAATGTTTGCATAAATATTTCGCTAACAACATAATTTAAACAATGGAATGCAAGTAAAAATAAGAAATGATTGATGATGAAGAGAGATGATAATTAGATAAAGCTATCTAAAAGCTTACTCCCCATCCTAAAAAGCATAGCATAAGCAAATTTATTTGACTACACTTGCTTATAATTGAACTTTGTTTTCAAAAGTGGTTAGATTACATAAATACATATACATATAAAAACTTAATTACAATTTACGTTTCATAGACCTCGTATAAGTTAGATAAAGGATGTTTGAGAACCCTACTTGTTGCAAATTTGATCGTTTGAGCTTAGAATTTAATGTTGCAGTGTAGTTTTGCTTTGTAAAAAACATTTAATTATTTCAGACAATAAAGTGAAATGATTACTTTTCGGGATTACTCATGTAAGATCTAATCAGTAATATAGTTCGGACGAATTACAAAATGCTGATTGAAACCAATGTGTCACTCACGTAATGCATAATAATAACAATACCAACTGAGTAATCAAAATTAACTGTGTCCAATGTATAGATGTTTACAGCAATTTATTTGTGCACTAAATTATTTGTAACACAGTTCAATAACATTTCATAACTTGGTTATGGTTGTACACTTTCCTATTCAATTTTTTTTGCATGTATTTTAAATGTGAAATTGTATTGCATGCACTTTGGAACTAATCGTAAAATCGCGTTTTACTTAGATTTATTTTTAACATAAGCTTGAGCCCTCCGCACACTTACGACCGCGACTGCCATGGATCCCATGTAAAAATCATGTATATTAAATATTATTTTTGCGAATACGAGTAACTTAATCGATGGAAACCGGCGCAGTCGTGGTCGTCATGTTAGCGGCGGCACTTAAACTTTCTACTAACAAATAAACTAATACCTATCCTTTCTTCGCATTTTATATTATATATTCTTACCGCATATTCATTAATCTTTCAGGCTATAAGTCTATTGGATAAACTGTATGACACATTCTTCACGGCACCGCGTAAAGCGCATGTCAACCTCTTCAGTAAACATTTTATCAAGATTGAATTTTTGGACAAGTATGGACCAACATTCTACAAACATTTACTTGTTAATCTCAATCTAATGTCAATGATTAATATTCGTTTCCTCCGTTACAGGTTGTGCCGGCCGGTTTTCAAGGAGTTTGATGAATGGCCTCAGATATCCCTAGAGCCTGACCCTCCTAAAGAGAAAAAAGAAAAGAAGGACTCATCCGATCCAATAGTTAACACAATTTCACAAAACAAACAAGCTATTAATCAAAAGTAAGCAATAGTACATTAGCAGCTATTTCTTTTACTAATATTGTCCTTTATGAAAATTCCTAACATATATTTTTGTTTTAGAATGACGAGAAGAAGCAGACCTCGAATTAAGGAGAGAGAAGAGAAAGAGCAAAAAGCAGGGTACTGTGAGATGTGTAATGCAGACTATACGGACGCAACACTCCACCGCCGCTCGCCGCACCACCTGGCCTTCGTTAGAGACCACACCAATTTCCTCGCATTAGACTCCCTTATAGGCTCCAGTGGAGACGTTGCCACATTCTTAGATAAGGCTACACCGGTAAATGGCGAAAGGAGATCCTTAAGAAAATTGTGCAATGGCGAGGCGGAACCAAAATGTAGGCGATCGAAACGATCGCAGTCCCCAGATTCGACTGTCAATGGAAACCAAAGCCCTAGACGTAATGGCGGTTTGGAGGACGAGAGAAAACATAACACGAGGTGCAGTAAAAAATCCAGTGAGTCTCAATTATCAGAAGATCGTCAGTATTACAAAGTAGTCGGGGTGAGCACGAAATTAAGATCGAGCGGTGGTTTCACGACCAAAAGAAAAGACTCCTTACCGACGTGTAACGGAACTAAACCATTAGTAGTTAAGTTTAGAAAAGTAAGGCGGTCTGAACTGTCTGTATTGAGTGACGAGGCTGAACAATTCATGTTCCCTAAGAGAGCCAGTTCGACTAGTTCTACTTCTTCTGACGAAGATGACGAAAAAGAAGAACCGCTCCCGAAGCGGAAAACACCTCCGCAGCCCCCGCCCGTTCCCGTCTCGATGGAGAGACAGAGGCTTGCAAGGCCTATAGCGCTTAAAGAGGAATCGTCAGAAGAAGATAGCTGGCCTGAAGACAAGAGGAGACGCAAGCGACGAGCGCCGGCGGTTGCAAAAAGGACAAGAAGAGTACCATGCAGAACATCTACAATTGCTCCTCATTCACCTGCAAAAACTCCGGAACCCACAAAAGATCCAACCCCACCACCTGATGCTGAAGTTAGCCCATTAAGAGACGATAATGCAGAAAAGTGTTTAAAATGGGAAGACGGCAGGCTAAAATACACTCCAGCTGTGGAACAACTAGAATTCGCTTTTGAGTCCATACCTCACAGTGAACCCTGGTTTGAAACATTCAAACGACAAGACCAAGATAAAGTGGTCACCAAAAATGTACCGAAGTATTTTGGTAAGTAAATTCTTCAAACATTTTTTTATCTAGTTTATTTACAATATGCATGTGTTTTATGTTCAGTAAATTATTGTAACAAACTTGCATATACTCTATCAATGTGGTCAACCAAGTGGTCACTGCTGTTCAGTGATATTTCTATCCAACTCCATGTAGACTAGTGGTTCTACCTGAAGCTTTGTAAATTAAGGGGAAGATTACTGATTCGTTGCCACTCCAGACAACTGATGATCTCCTCATATGTATCAACCGCCATCCATATGAACTGGTTTACTCTAAAAATTAGTGTGGCAGTGCTATCTCCCCAGTCAAACTATACTGATTACACAACTCTTCAGAAATTTTAATTTTAATCAATTTTAATTTTGTTTTATTACAGCACTGTACTCAAAGTCACCAAAGTTACCATATGAAATTGGTCAGTTACCACCCTTAAAGCCAAATTGCTGCCCCTTAAGTGACCTACTACGTAGGGAGGATAAACCGGGACCATCGCGTTCCTATGGGACGAGAGGAATGAAAAAGCAAAAGATTAGAAAACGAACTGCTGCCGTCATAGCCCTAGATGGTCATCCAAGGAAGTCTCCAAGGGAGCACGCATCCACTTTAGCTATTCTCGGCTCGGCTGGGCTCCTTCACAGACGAAAGCACGCCGATGACACAAAGTCCACTGCCTCCGAGGATACCATTAGCGATACCCAGAGTAATTTAAAAGTAGAGCCAGTTCTTTCCGAAACCCAAGAAGCTTCGGAGAGATTGCAACAGTTCCTATCTGAAGTATTCGAAGATGCCGCTGAATTCGACATGTCCGACGAACTAATTGGAGGTGAAACGACAGTCATGCCGTCCACTAACGTTCCCGACGTGTCGAGTTTAGTTTCGGAGTGCGAAGACTGTGATATTATTCGGAACGAAATAAATCAGGGTACAAACAGGCAGAGGGGCCGACGCGGTAGGTTTAAGAAGAAGAACAGGACCGGCTGGCCTAGTAAAAGAAAGCAAAAGAAAAGTTCTCGCGCCAACAGCACGGACCTAGAACATAAAGCCGATAGCAGTCTAGATAGATCGTCGGCGGAACCGCCCGACGACGAGGGTCCCGACACCGCCAGCGAGGATGATCCCAATTTATCTGAGACAGAGAAGGACGACACGCTCAAAGATGACGAATCTCAAGATAGCACAATTAACAACACCATAACCATGGAGAACACGGAGGAGCTGTCGCTGTCCAAGTGCGAGTCGCCGGTTGCAGAGGAGGCGAGGCCGACGCTGCGGTCCGAGAGCAAGCCGGTACAGTTCGACTTGAAAGTGGTGCTGCACGACAACGTCCAAGAGAAGCTGGCGGAGAAGAAGGCGGAGGCGGCGAGCAAGCGCGCGTCGCGGTCCTCCGGCTCCGAGGAGGAGCGGGAGGACCGCGGGGGGAAACGGAGGCGCGCGTTGGCGGCGCTGGGCGGCTGGCTACAGCCCGTGGTCCGCGTGGCCCGCGTCGACCCCGCGGCGCGGCGGCTCCGCTCGGCCGGCCGCACCCGTACCAACCGCTTCAGGTAGCGCGCCCTGATGCGGACTAGGCTCCATAAAGACTTGCTGTCGTGCTGAACCGGTGGACGTTTCCCACGCCGATACGGTTTCGTGTGCGGTTACTGGCTACAGTTCAAATAATTCCTTGTGCCGTCTTCCTACACTTTTATATGTCCGTTTGTAGTGATCTCATTATGTATTCAGATTCCGGTTGTGGGTCGTCGATGATCTTTACCTAATTATGTGATCGCGTAAATGTCTAATATTTTTATTACATTTCAGTAGTGTGCAATTTTCATTTCCACAAATGCGCTGAACTTGGACAGAATACTATAATAATCCGAATAAGAATGATTTTATCCAAATATAAAATAGTTTCGTAGCTCAATCGGCGATCTGCAGTTTTTGACTTCTATTTGTAGTTGTACAGAATGATCAATGTTACAAAGAACAAATCTCATATTAGATGCACAAATTCTTAAACACTCAATACGAACATGAAAACTGTTTCCCTGTATATATTCTGATATTAGACCTAAAAAATGTTTTTCTTATATTAATTTTATATTTATTAATAAGTATTGTTAAGTTTTCTGTGCAAACCTAGTGTTTTATAAATATGTCGTATTATCCGCCAAAGTAATTTGTGTAACATCTACCTACGGATCAAATGGTCCCTAGAATTATTTAATTGTTCAAGCCTATACAAGTGCGCTCAATAATTTCAAATACATCGAGTTGGCACGTAAATAAAGATTGTTTAATACTACCATGTATTTAGTCTCGTGTATTTTATTTGTATAATAATTTATTTTTGTACATTTTGATAATTGGTGAGTGAGCAAAGTGTACATTTGATAGTTTAAAATTTGCTTAGAAACATATTTTGTTTCACGATGAATGAAGTTATACAGTATTTAATTTAAAACAACTTGAGGCTCATTTGTAGTCAAGTGACGCTGTAAATACATGTAATATAACTGAATATTTTGTTGGACTCTTAGAGTGATTGCGGGCACATTTTGGTGCATTTAGCCGCGGCGAGCTTAGTTTGTACATAAATTAATTAATGTTTTTCGTATGTATGCTTAGAGTATGTTTTCTTTTTGATGGATGAAAGTTGTTACATGTGAAATTTCATCTGAAAGTTGTATAAAAATAAAAGCATGATTATCAGAAATTTTGTCTTATTTTTTTATTAATAGCTGTAAAATTTTCGCATTATCTTCACATTCAATAATTGCACAGAATTTTAATTTTAGGTTTTCCCTTGTTACATTCAATAATAAATCCAATTAGAATATTTTACTAAATTTCAATTTTTACTGATACGAAATATAAAAAAAATAATTGGCCAAGTGCGAGTTGGACTCGCAGGCGAAGGGTTCCGTATCATTAACGTTCACAAATATTGAATAGAAAATATACCTCTGTTGTAAAAATAAATTTGAACAGTTTTCCAACTACCAACACAAGTTTGTTTTTTATAGTGTTTGTATGAATTACAAAGTTATGTTATTCGGTTTTTGAGAAAGTGCTGTTTCTCAAAAACTGTCGACTATATCTGGTTAGCACCAATTTTTGTTGAAAGTTTTCCTTTACATCTACAAAATATGTTTTATCCAGATTTTTAACACTCTTAGTTTTACCACTATGAAAGGGATTATCTCTCAAACAATCGACTTTGCGAAAAAAATATTTTAGAAACCTCAATGTCATTTTTAAAGACCTTTCTATAGATACCCCACATGTGTAAGTAAGATGAAAAAAAATTTTTGAGATTCAGTTCCATGTATAGGGACCCCCCCTTAAATTTTTTTTTTTTTTTGTACTAAATTTAGAAAGCGGTTTGCAGAATACACTTACCTACCAAGTTACAACTTTGTAGTCTTATTAGTTTCCGAATAAAAAGGCTGGGACAGACGGACGGACAGACAGAGATGACGAATCTATAAGTGTTCCGATTTTTGCCATTTGGCTACGGAACTCTAAAAACGACTTAGTAGCTATAAAAATCAATGACTGGGCCGGGTACTATTGTAGTAAGAGATACATTTCTTCGTCAGTAAGTTGGGTTGCTTTCACTTCATAAAGTGATTTTCTAGGTCTATAAAAAAGAGCTCTTCAGAAAAATGACGATTTTGCGAGTGATAAATGCAACATTTTTAACGAAATACTATTTTTCCTATAGGGCGACCGATTCCGATTTTAGACGTCTAAGGACTAAGTAGTTTTTTCGGTCTATTAGCGCCTTCGGTGAACTAGCGTTCGCCTAAAGACGTAAATGAGCCCTGCTAGCATGGAGTAGATTCCGCCATAGTGCAAGACATTGGTGGTGAGCCATATTATTGAATCGGAGTAAATAGTTTAAATCTAATAAACGAAATGAGAATAATAAAAAATTACACTTAATTATATTACTTTACTTAGATTACTCATTTTAAAGGTTTGTTATAAAAATTAATATTGTGATTTATAAATTTTGTTTTAATCTTACGTATAAAAATCCACCTTACCCATTAATTCAATAGATTGAGTATCCCATATCGACTAGTGGTTACATATATAATTATGAAAATCAGATCATGTCTGTTTCTTACTCAATCACATGAGAACTACTGTTCTAATTTACATGAAATATTAATTGGATGTATGTTTTTAACCTTTTAATTTCAATATTTTACACTATTTAATAATGGTGACTATTTTTGTTCAAACACGTAACCATTTACACACGCACACAAAACACATTCAATATAACACACATACACGCACCCACCCCTTACAAACACATATCGAACGCATACATAATAACTCTCCGAATACATTTTTACTAACAAATTCATATGTGATGTAAATAGATGTATTCCATAATATTTAGATAAATTTTGTGTACGCTGCAAAACACTAGGTACTTTCGATACATTCACAAACTGTTCAACAAGACTTGTATCACAGGCTTGGAAAAGCTTACAACAGGCACCAGGCTCTCACTTACGAAGGTTACTGTATTGTCCTAATATATAAGCCTAGTTGTAGCCTAGTACATAAGACCTTCTGTGAGAGCCAATAAACATTATTATTATTATTGTTCCATAGCAAAGCATGAGAAGTTACCCCACTAGCACAAAATAAACAGGAGATATCAGAATGAATAAAGCATGATCTCAATTTAATCATCTTTATTAGGTTGTTAACAGATTAGATATTGACCAAATGAAAAGCATTGATCTAGTCTAACAGGCGTATAATCAATAAAAACAATTTACACTTTATACATCCACGGATATTGCGCCATGTTGTGTACTTCCTTATTAAGAATAACAAGTAAATTAAATCTGAACTAGATACTAAGCTGAAGGCATCCTCAACCAATTCAGTTGTTTACTATTATCTGGTTATAGTTTTCGTAGTTTCATTCTTTGGTTATCGGTTGCCTAGATGTTTTTTGCCCTAAAATGAATTTATTCATAGATATCCTCCTTGTCTGCGATATATTGCACTATATCTTTTGGTCGGACCAGTCTCTCTGCATCTCCATCGGGAATTTCGAAACCAAATTCATCTTCCATTGCCATTATTACTTCAACATGATCCAGGGAGTCCAGACCCAGATCATTAATGAAGTGAGACTCCAGAGTCAACTGAAAAGAGAAATTATACAATAATTTATTTATGTTTACACTTTTTTTAGTTATAACAAAGGATTTCAAAGAGTTTGCAAAATCTCAGAGTGATCCTGTTTTCTATTTCAATACAAACACACATTAAAGATTGCCAGATACATGACCTACATTTGATTGCAATATAAAATGATAAACCCAGTATCGTTGTCAAGACAATGCAATTTGTGTTTACATCTACAAAAGGACAGAAGCTGCATGAATCTGGCAACCCTACACATATTGCAATGAAGTTGAGCTACCTTATCAGGCGAAATTTTGTCATAAAGTTGAAGAACTAGGAGCACTCTGGATCGAACAAGCTCTAGTGTGAGCGGGGGGCCGCTGCTGTACTTGCGGGCACTCGCCAGCAGGCTCTGCAACAAATTAAGTAAAATAAATGCTTTGTACCTGAGTGGCACTCAATTTGTCGTAAGCCCTGCACACTTTCATCACGCGATCCTCTATCTGCTGCGGAGTGACCTTCGACTTGGGTCCCGTCGAGTACACTCGCGTACGCACCAAACGTACCTAAACAGTTTTTAGCATCATTGTACACATTTGTTATGCAACAACGTTGAGGTTATGTGTCTCCTCGTCAGCCCTAAATTGCTAGCTTAAAAGTCAAATTACTAAAACATATTTCAAATGAAGGACGCATTATAAACGTGCAAATGGAAGTAGTATATAGTGAATATCTTTGCTTATCGATTAGCAGGCTTACCCCATTTTGTGGCCGCTCGTTGCAGTATAGGCTAGTAATATTTTTTATGGCATGATATTTTTGTTGCACGGCTACAGTGGACAACCTGCATACCACCGGTGCTTTATATGTCGTGGATTTTCGTAATAATCCATTGAACGCACTTCGAACAAGATTCGCAGCAGCCATTTTTCGGCCTTCAATATTTTATTTTACATAGACAAAGAGACAGATATTCAGAACCAGAAACTACAGCTGTATGGCATAGGCCATACAAGCATGTCGATGATAACAGATCTTTAATATCGATATTACAATGTTGAACATCATGAATACTGAAATCGGATTTTACATTTATGTACTAATGCAACAATTATATAATTATTCGAAGTAAATTATTGTTCATTGTTTATCTTTATACCAAAATTAAAGGCTTGTTGCGTTTAATATATCCATATGTAATGTCTTGCGTATCAATTGGTAGTACTTTAACATTTAAATAATTACAGTTTTTAAAAAAATCTGCTAATATTGCGGCATTTTCTTTAAGTGCTTTACAAGCACTTACTTGTCCAACATTTCAAATTTTCCGATATAGTAATTCCCTTCCTCTATCACTTACTAAAAATAATCTCGTTGTTTTATTTATGCTTTCGAATAATATCGATATAATTATATTCTTCTGCAATAAAAAGACAAAGGCAATAAACTATACTGCCTTTGCCCCTTTACACGCGTATTGCAAAACTGAATATAAAAATCAAAATATGACGTACCAAAAACATAGACGTCAATGACTCAATGTTGTCAAATTTGTCAATCGCACTAATGTCAAAATCATTTTTGTTTTGTGCGGACGTATGTAGGAAATGAATTTATTGTTTTCGGGATATAGTAAAGGCGATCGTTGAAATGGGTAATGCTGACACGAAGTTGAACTTTCGGAAGGCGGTTGTGCAGCTTACTTCGAAGTCGCAGGTGGGTGTATAGCCACCTACACGGTTAATATGTTAGCGGATTATTGATTTAAGTTTGTTTTAGCCCATCGATTCGACGGATGATGCATTCTGGGATCAATTTTGGTCGGAGAGCGTGACGAACGTTCAGGATGTGTTTGCACTGGTCCCCGGCGCGGAGATCCGCGCGCTCCGGGAGGAATCGCCGAATAACCTGGCGATGCTTGTGTACAAGGCCGTCGAAAAGTTGGTCAAGACTGTCGACAGCAGCTGTAGGACGCAGCGGGAACAACAGACCGGTAGGTGATAAGTAGGGCAGTAATTTTTTTATCAAGTTTTCATAATGTATTGTTCTTTGACCAACTTTATTACGTGGGTGTAATATCTTGCCTTATTAATGATATAATATAACAAAGGCGCAAGTTTATGACGATGTATGGATGTTTGATACACTTTCACGCAAAATTACTGATGGGATCTTGACGTAATTCGACATATAAACAGATTATGATCTGGATAAACACATAGGTATTGGTGTGAATACCAAGTAGAACTAAGTAGATATTATACAGAAACAACTGAATTACTATAACAATAGCAATAGTAACAATATTTTCATATACAAGCTTAAAAGAGTCAGCTTTTATTAAATTAAAGTTTAAGTATTTCTTCTCAGTATATAGATTTATTTTATATTTTACATAGAATACAATGATCATGGTATAGATAAAAAATTGTAAAATAAAAATACAGAACAATTACAAATTTGGTAGTATGTGTCATAGTGTTATGCATGAATCAAAATAATAAAATGTTTACATATTGCAAAGTCATTTTCCTGCTTACTAAGCAGAACTCAATAATATAAAATGGAATACCCATTACACAGAAGTTCCTACAATATAAGAGTATGTACAATTAAAGTTATTTAACTCAGTTTGCTAACAGGATTTTAAAATATAATTTGTAACATAAATATGTAAGGGAAGTAAAAAAAAGATTGATGTTGCCAACAAACATTCCGTTCACCTGATGGTCACTTCCACCCTTGGACTTCTGTAAGCAAATTCATATAGAACAAGAGTTTTAAAGTAATTTAATTTTGTTGCTACCTCCGAGGACTAAGATGCTCATCTCATGTGGAAGTGATCCAGTACCTAAAAAGAGCCACAAACATGGTTTTCACCAAATCTTTATAATTATATTCTTATCATAATGTTGTCATTGGATTAATTATTGGGGATTGTATTTTTTTAGCATTAAGGCCTTTTTATGATATATGCAGTAGAAAAAAGCTTAACCAATTCTATATGTGTTATGACCATTTTATTATTTCCTTAACTTGATATAACAATAACTTTTTAGTGTTAATAAAAGCCTTCTAAACATCACAAATAGAACTTGCCAGGCGCAGGAACTATATGAAAGAATGAAAGTTTAATCTTTCCCAAATTATTTCCCAGCCCTAAACTGTGCCCGTCTCCTGACTCGGGTGCTGCCTTACATGCTGGAGGACCCAGAGTGGCACAGTTACTTCTGGTCATCTCTCCCAGCAGCTGCTGTAGAAAATGAATCAGTTCCTCTGGCACAATCTCTTATCAATGCTGTTTGTGTAAGTAAATACCTTTACAATGATATAAGTAAAACAGACATTTTTAAGCTGTTATGATTATTTACACAATAGTCAAATTTGAGAACACTTGTTCAATTATGTGGTTATCTGCATATAAGAACTAATCTTGGAATTGGCTGATGTTGAATAAGTTGGCTGTACTATGGAATATATTTTTCATATAAAAAAATATGATTTATTTCAATAAAAAATTACAAATGGCATCTGTTAATAATTTTCTATATAATGTGCCATTTTGGCAGTTCTTAACCTTAAAGAATGATTAAAAAACGAATAGGAATCATGGTAGGAACAAGCTGTATGATAAGTAGATTTAGCTTCCACTTTTAGTTAATATAATATTTTCATATTCCTATATTATTTCTACCGCTAAAATTGTTTATTAATTTATTTTTATTACGAGAAGATAAGTTTCTCTTAAGCATAAACATTATTATGTATTCTTAACTAGGAAAATTAATAAAAAACTTGTTTTGTAACTTGTAATAATATTTTATAAATATATTGTTTTATCCTCAGGACCTCCTGTTCTGCCCGGATTTCACTGTAGCAAGTACAAAAAGATCAGGGCCGGTGAGTATTGATTATTATTATGATAGTGATGTTCAATTATCTTATCTGTCCTTCCAATCGATTCTTATCTTTGTCTACAATATCATGGGGAACTTATATTTATGTATGCCTTGAAAACCGGGAGAGAATGTATTCACCATTTACCAGTTTAGTCAGTATTGCTTAACAGCAGTCTATTTTGTTTACTTCATTTGACGTTTGAAGGTAGACATACTTACTCGAGGCATTCATTTTTTTATCTTTTATAAGCCAATGCTTAACTACAATCCCACTTGATGGCGTGGCATACAAGTGGCAATATAGTCTTTTCAGATTTCTACTTAACCCTCAGGGGTAACAACTAGTAATGCGACTCGAGTCACTCGAGTGGATTAGACACACTCGTTACTCGAGTGAAAAAAAATATCACTCGAGTCAGTTACCGAGTG
>DWNE01004031.1:0-15773 GCA_018249875.1 Cecropterus toxeus
TTGTAAGTGCCCCCGAAGGCCTATGCAAAATAAAGACATTTCATTTCATTTCATTGAATTATTAAAAATGGTTTCTATAAATAGCAAAACAGAAGGTGGGGGGACGGGATAAGTTTTTTATTATAATGATAGTATTATTCAAAACAAAAAAAACATTATTTTTCAATTCGAACCAGTAGCTGGACCGATTTCGCTAATTCTGTTTGTTGAGTTTGTTATCGTCTAGCGAAGGTTATAAAATAAGATAAGAAGAAAGTTGCAGGCAAAAATACAAATTAGGAAAACCTAATGGACCTCTGCCAGGTCAGCTAAGTAATATTTTTGTGATTTGCCTTTTACTCATTTTTCTATCATGTGTGAGTGAGATAAATATATTTATGGAACTTCCTTACTTATACAAATCAATTGACAGTTTGTCAATCCTATCCAATACGTTGTAGTTAAGCAACGCCGCAGGCTGGATCTAGTTAAGCAACTAAGTCCAGTGTTACCTACAACCGGTAGATATTTAGCGTTATTACGGTACCGTTGATTGTTCAATCAGAAGACCCGAGCCTTCGATGCTATTAGTGGATACCCAATGGCTATGACTAATTTAGGGCTTAGATTAGGTTAGTCAAGGTTTCAAAGACAGGCGATTATTATTAATTGTAAAGGATTAAGTCGGTTTTGGCCGACTGCGTTAGAAGGAGGGTAATTTTTTCATGTATCTTTGTATGTATGTATGTATATATGTTTGTAAGCCGCCAACCATAAAAATCGCGATAATGTCTCTTTTTCTACTATAAATGTGATATTTCTAGTCTATCACACTAAAATTGTAAACGTTGATTGTTGTGTAATGTTGTCAATGTCTGGTGTTTCTCTAAAACATAAGAAAAAATCATGTATCTATATGTAATTATCATATACATTTAATACTTTACTATTATATACTCATACCCTATGATAGAAAAAAGTATGGAGGTAATGTTGCAACAGAAATATGAAGTACTTTGAATATTTCTATCATTCCAAATTTCCACTTCGATTTTGTAACATTTCCCAACAACACAATGAACTTTATTTGTCTATTATTAATGTTTGTTTCTTTTTCCAGGTACGAACCGGTTCTGTGTTTCTCATCTACGAAGGTATTTATTGTTGAACCTCTTTTAATATACAAAAACTTCGAGCGATAAGTTTCCTCGCATCAAATTCAAATTGAAAAATCTTATACGGTTCAATCTAGCACCTACTGGTGATAAGTGCCCTGTCTCTGTCTGTTAGGAGTGATATGTACGTGATAGAGCGAGATAGCCATGTTGAAGGAATCCAGCCGTTTGACGAGTCGTAGGCCCGTGTTGAAATACTTACACGGGATTTGGATTAAAACTTGTACGCCGGCTTAGTAGCGTTAGCGTAAAACGTGGACAATGAAAATAATTATTTTTAAATATTTGCATTCTTGATCTTAATAATAAAACCTTACATTGATAGAGAACATAAATTACATTACATTACATAACATCACATTACATACATTACATTACATTGATAGAGAACAGAAGATAGAGTAATGAAAGCAGGTCTTAGAGACATGCAATCATGGCGTAAATACATGAAAGTTTTCAACTTGCGGAAGATTTAATCATATTACGTTAATGTGCATATGTTAGGGACGACCTACCCTCTGGGTCTCCTATATGCGACGACTAAGTCAACGTTAGGGCAATGGGCAGGGATTTTCGGGCCTCAAGTGGTCCCTTAACCCATGCAAATCGCATGGAGGACGAATACCCTCGGATCCTTATTATTAATACATAATAATAAAAGGTGAATAAAACATTATATTTTTTTATTGATTACTATAAAGGTATAAAGGTAAAGGTCACTGAGTAATCCCGTGTGGAGCTTTGTGATTAAGTAGCGGATAAAATCGTATATAACAGTAGTCTGTTTCGTTTTAGATAATATGGCATTAAGGATATATTTGAATATTATTTCGTTCCAGATATGAATATGGCATTAAGGACGTTGACTAAAGAAAATAAAACAAATACAACATTGAAATGTGAAGAATACATACCTTATGATTTTTTGGTTTACATGGATTAATCGTTGAACGGATTTTGGTGAGACCTTTTTCCCAACACAGCAGCATTGATAACTATAAAGAATTCAACTATCTGACTGCAACTTCCATTATCAAAAAATATATATATGCCACCTCTGGAAATTTGATAAAAATAAAATTAAAAGACTAAAATCCTTAAAATCCAGAAACTATTACGATCATTATTATAGCTTAATTCTGTTACTTTTAAACAAAATAAATAAACTATTTAAATGAGGAGCTACTTATACACAAAATGGGTATTGTTAATGTTAATATAATTTAGTGAAGCTATTACGTATTATATTTATACGTCCAAAAAGTATCTGAGATAAAATTAGATAGTCAAAACTATTGTCGTATTTAAAAATCCATTTATTAATGAACGCGATGACAGAAATATTGTTATAGAACGCGGATGAATTAAAATATAAGTTTGATAAAATGAATAAAATGTTAATATGATACTTGTCACACAAATTATACTTATTCTTTTCAAAGGAATATTTTATTTCAAACATCTGTTTAATATTTGTATAGGTATTGACATATATTTAATTAAAGAGGATTAAAAACAATTCATAGTAATCGGCAAACGACTTGTTTCGTTGTTTTAGTTTATTGGAATTTTTATTTTTATTCTAAAAATATATACCATACTTTATACAACATAACAATAATGATATATTCATATATATTGTTAAAAAAATAATGTAAGTAGTTATAACATTCGATATTTTATTAAAAAATATAAACGGAATTGAAAATAAACCTTTTATTTATACATCGTAACTTTTCTTAGTATCTAGTGGAAAAAATTGTTATATCTTAGATATTATAATGACTGACGTAAATACTGGCTGGCACCCGTGGTTTTATCTAAGTTTAAAAAAATAGGAATTTTGCATTGATAAAATGTTAAGGACACAAACAAAAAATATCTCAGTCCTCCAATTTATGTTTATTGCAAATATATCTAATGCACAAACTACGCGGAACTTTTTTTCATATGTATTAAAAGGGGAAAAACAATAAAAAATATGTGAAATGAAACACAAAAAGATAAGTAAAAAAATTTCAAAACGTGATATCATTTTATTCCAACGGTACTTTCTACGGCCTAATGTCCAAAGTGGAAACTGTCGCGAGCGATCGCGTCACCCCGCCCTCTGTCGGCCGTTGTCAGATAGCATTGTGCTATCAGCGTGAACATCACGAGACCTCTTCTAGAGTGAACTAGAACAATCAATGTAACCAATACGCCATATTAAGTAATAGCCGTCTAGAATATTCTAAGAGGTCACTGAATTTTATTTTTGGCAAATTAAAGACTGAATCTAGCACTGTCTTAAATGAAACAAAAGTCGTTAATTATACTGGGTGAAGATTAATTCACACGCTTGATATCATTTTAATTATTAAGTAATAATGATAATATAAATACATATTTTTTTAATTTTTGAAGATACAGACGTAATACATAAACAATCGTCTCACAATATAATAAATGGATCGTAATCATTCCTAATTATATATTTTTGAACTAGAATTTTCTAGTTCCTAATACAATCTATGCGGTGTATATATGTACTTATGTTTTATATCTTATTTTAATGTGAGATTGGTATCATATTACAAAGATATGATTTCAGTGTGAAGTCTCGAATTTTGTGTTTCGAATGAAACGCAAGCAACGGAATTTCATCTGAATTATTATGGACAGGGCCTTCCTGCGAGATTATCGTTATTAATACATGCGGTTATAAAAGAAAATTTCTATGGTCACCACGATGGTAAGCGGTCAATACTGGCTATAGTACAGCAGTTGCCGTCAAAAGAACAACCGGCTGCGTAGAAAAAATTAACGACTCAACCATAACCGGATTCAATTTACCGTCGGGTTGAGACGAGGAACTCAAAATACAGATATATTATGAATCGTGATTCAAATACGAAAATAATTCAGGACTTTCAACATCAAAGCGCACAAAGGCGATATACCCTACCCAAACACTCGTACCCTTTCACGGATTTTTTTGTACAAAAACACCCTCATTCTGTCAGCTCGCTTCCTTTTCGTGTTTTTATCGAGTTCACACTCCATAGAACAAAAGGGAGCAAAACAAAGCGACGCCGCTAGCGACACCTGACGAAGTGAGAACGAAACATGATACTCGGTTCGGTCGTTCACGGAATATTCACCTCTAACCCGAGCGTGCTATAATCTACAATAACATAGGCACTTTTGTTTCGTGATTTAGGCGTCGATCGTTTGAAACTCGATTTTATTATCGAGACGAGAAGTCGATTCTCGTTCGGGGTTTTGAATAGTAATAAGATTCAGGGCGTGCGTGATATCGTCTGCCTTTCGCCAAGTAGTTTCGTATTGGAATAATTTTATAGTTATTACATATTATTAGAATGCTATCGATTGGTCGGCAGGGTTGGTGAACCTACGCCGCATTTCATGAGGAACGAACCGACACGTGCATCAATCACTCGTACAATTGCGTATTCATTTCTGTTTAAAATTTTAAAGTTTATTCACTAATACATAAACAGACTTCGTTTTAAATATATTTTGGGATTGTTTTTCTTGGTAATAAAATAAATAATTAAATTACCAACTTTTACGCCATCACCGTCGGACTTCGTTTTCCCGCCAAAGGACATCCCTAATAAATGACAACTACTGACTGAACGAATGGTATTGAGTGAATGAGTGAATATTCTACTCAATGATATTTTACTAAAGTACCGATTTTGTTTTCGAGTTTGTCTTCTGGAATTCACACAATATTATTATGTTGTAATTACATTTCTAGAAATGTGCTTCAGTAAGTAAATGCGGTGTGGCCATTTTAATAGCAACACTTAAGATGAATACCTTCAGTGTAACTTTAAGCATTTGCTACAATGTCTAGTGGACATTATACTACACAAACTTTGAGTTGGGCTCAGTTATATCCTCATTCCAGCAGATAGGTAAATATATCGTTAAAACAAAAAAGAACATTATTGTTTATGAATAAAAACCTTTATGCCAGATACGTTGAAATTAATTATCCAATATTACTCTTCACTGCCAAATAACACCCATAAAAAAGGTTTAAAGAGCCTTCCTTCATAAAAACCGCAGAAATATTTAGTCCACAGACGAAATAACATCAAATGTCAATTAAAACGATTCTTTATGGCCCTATTTTGGAGTAAGCTCCGTAATCTTTAAGACGCGGTATCATTAAAATAATGTAATAAATGCTTACAACAGTGCGTTTCGTTAAACGCATATAAACCGCCGCCGGAGGCCGATGACCTCAAACTGGTCTAGATAAAATATAATAAAGATCGCCTCACATGATTTTAATTACTATTTTCGATATGCGCTGAAGTTGTGTCGCTATCGTAAAACCGGACTTTCTGTGAAGCGGCTAATTTTTTAACGGTGACGTCAGCTAAGATCGGGAGTTTTAGTTTTACCCAACTTCGTCAAAGGGTGAGGAATATTTTGCGAGCATATATAATTTATATGTCCATTCCTTTGGCATGCAGCCCAAACGGCTTGATTGTGACATATGACATATCATAAGAATCGTTTCAGTTTACAGTCTCACAGAGGCTATTTTTAGAGGAGGAACGGACGACTTTTTTATCACGACAATATGAGTATCAAATCATAGCTAGTAAATAGACCATTCCAAAAATATAAATATTTATAACACTATTATGTTACTATTTTGATCAAAAAGATAAAAGGCGATAAATTGAATATATCATTATGAAACGAAAAAAAAGAACCGATTGCTTAAAACAATGAACTAGAACTAAGGGCAATCAATTGTATTTATTAAGCAGTCGGGTTGTATGTTTTAATATTTTTTTAGTTTTGATTATTGTTCTATTGTTTTATAATAATTTGAAGGTGACTTGTGAACTATCCATTTTATTAATTGTCGTTTTAAAAATTGAAAAAATAAGTCACTACTACATTTAACTAAATAGACGCTAGATGGAGCTATTTTCAAAAATAAAACCCTTCTCTACAATCACTGTACTGTATTATTTCATTAAAATTAAAATTATAAAACACATTATAATTAAATCATTGCAATTTAAATTTAAGAACTGCGTATCGTGATTTCCCTTAATATTAAAATGCATCAATTCCGAACATTTTAGTCTAAAATCGTATAAGTTTATTTTAAGTTAATAAACCCCTTTTAAGAACGAACTCATCACAAATCATTGTAATCGTTGCACTGTTTTATTTGAATATTAAATGGAATGTTTATTACAAGTTCCGCGGCCTCGGAATTTGTGAGAAACATAACTTTTTAAATCGCGTATTCCGTTAGTGGCAATAAATTCGCAGATAACTGCGTCATTTATGTAAGGTGACCCAATAACTTGTGTAATATAAAAACCAGAAAGAATCGTAATTAATACTATTTAATAAAATAATTCTAATATTTTCGTTCAAATATGACTTTATATTTGACTTAATTTTCTTTTGACAAACCAGTTTACTATAAAAAATATGTGAAAAAAATATTATTAATCTGTACCCATAATGATTTCGATCAATAATATTTAATTCACGTACGCTTCTGTGCAATTGGCGTTTGGCATAATCATGAAATAATAAAAAAAACATTAATTCATACATTCGAAGTGTCAAACTTATATCTCTTCTATATGTCACAAATAGACTTCACATATTTGATTTCACAAAGCCGTCTTAAATAAATCCCTTAGATATATTGCATCAAAAGTAAAGGAATGGAAGTGAAGTGGGTGAAATGAAAGAATCTGAATGAATGAGGAATGTGAATATTTTAAGACATTGTTTTTAAGTTAATCTTGTTTAGAATCGTTGTGATCCATGAAACGAAAATGTGTTACGAAAGCAGTTGTTAGCGTTACAACTTGATGAACTCTCAAAACAACTTTCTGAATCACGCCATCGTTTTTACTGCGTAGCTTGTATATGAGCTCAAGTTTGATAGGTAGAAATAAGGTGTCCGAATATGAGCTGCAGTGATTATTTCGAATATTTTTTTTTTATAAATTTGACATAGCAAACGAGCAAGCAGCCCACCTGATGGTAAGTGGTTACTGCCGCCAATGGACATTTGTAAGCAACTTCATATAGAACAGGGGATCTATATGAATTTATAATACAATGCCGCTCTGGCAAAGTAAATATTATGCTATGTCGGAGTAAAATTGTCCAATCATGTAGCATTGCAAAACGGATGATGTTAGTCGTTTTTTCTGGACTTGGTTACAAAATTAAAAACACTTCACTTTTTTCGTTTGGGGAACTCGCAATGAAGAACCCTAGTTAACATTTCCGATGCTTTCAATTTAAAACACTTTATCCTCTAAACTGGTAGAAAGTCAATCAAAAATAGTAAAAAAAAAAATAAAAGCACTCGCCAACTTCTCCGCATTCGGAGCCATCCAATTAAAAGGAGCGAACTAATTCCGCGCAACCCTTACACGTTTACGTTGAGCGAAGTACCGACCTCTCGTTGGCGAACGTGCTGAAACTTTGTCGGCGATTCGTCGTAGATACAGAGTCGCCGGTAAATTCGAGGCGAGGTTGCGTACTTTCTAGTCAGTTGATAGCGATGATTCTCGTGCAAACCGCGTATCTTTACGCGTTTCGTACAAATTAGTTTTGTGCGCGACTGTCTTAACTCCTCGGTTACAATTGCAAGTTGCGTTAAATGATTGCGATGATACTCGACAATACAATGCAACGTATTCACAATGTTCACTGCTGGTACATACGAGTATAATTGGTAAAGTTGCGAATAATTTAAATTTAGTTGACCGCGATGATACTCATAAACGCAACATGTCTTTGCGGATAACCGTTTCACTTTAGCACGCGAATGTACCTACATATTATTTATAGGACATGAGTTGATGTTGAATGTACCTATTAAATATAGCAACGTAGTGAAATCGCAAATGATTACTGTTGACCGCGATGGTACACGTTATATCTTGACTTGATGTAAAGTGCGTTTCACTTCTGGACTTGACTGTACAGCACTTAACCGTGCCTAGATGTTCTGTAATTGTAAGCAAATAGTGACACACTTACTGTTCCGAATGATTTGTCGGGAGTTAAGAAATTATATAAATCTTTTTAGAACAATATCCTTGGATTTACTGCTGTATGATTTCTTTCTGTAAGGTGAGAATAAATAGGACCTTGTGCAAAATTATGTTGTATGTATATTTTGTTAAAATTCTATTTATTTTGCAGTGTTTCTTAAAGCGTGCGGTAATTAAAGGCATGTAACATGTATGTTTGTCCGTCTGTAGTACCAAAATGTCACTATTTTTTTAAATTCGATATACGATTTACATGTTATAACAAAATTTATGCGTTGGTCGGATCTCATGTAAACTACTAAACGACTTCACTGATTGAGTTCACACTTATTAAATATTACGTTAGTAGGATATAGGAGGGTGTATGATAACCACACAAAAATGACTTTACAAAAGACCCAAAAGAAAAATTTCAATTTCTCATTTCGTTGTTGTCTGACGTGGATTGAACCTGGTATCTGCTGTTTTTTCTTATTTAACCTCGTTCTGGGGTAGAATTGTTCGTTGCAAATGTGACAGCGGACGTAAGGAGCGAGTGGGAGTGAGTCATGGAACCGCGGCAACGCGACCCGCGCACGGTAACGACTGCGCCACTGTGCCACACGGGACAAGCGGCAGCGATTTAATCTTATAATTCAAAGACACGAGCGGCTGTTGAAAGCAATGTTTGGAATTTGAGGCTTTTGAAGCATCTTAACTTTTCAGCAAATAAATTCTTCAGGAAACTTACATACATACATGATCATTAATAATCCTGTCGAAAGCAATTCATTTATGCTTTCTTATGTAATATAAAAACGGTACAAGAGCACGCTGTCTACGATAGTAAATGATCAGTGCTTATCTACATTTGTATGTTAATGCAACTGGTATTGGAGTTCCATTTGAGCTCCGCTGTAGAAAGCTATCCTTGAGCGATCAAGACCAAGTTGGAATGTCTCATATAAATTTGTGTGATCCGTCACACCCTTCTATCGAATATGACTTTGGGAGATGATTTATCCTTCGTGGTTCAACTCCGGGTGTGGATGAGTACACCACATAATTTCTGCCATATAACGACATTATTATGAGACCCTGTGTTTTGGTTCGTAAGGTGTGGTCAGGAATATATAAATATCCAACGCGTTGCAACTTTGTCCTCAGGATAGCAATGCATCTGTGACCGACTTCAAGGAGGATACTAATCTTATTTGGTGTTGCACTGCACGCTCGATGTTACTTCGAAAACATACAAAGACGATATTTTCCTACTTCACGTGCCTTGAATGCATTACGCTCTCCGCTTATTACTTACGTCACAAGGGATTAAGCGCGGATAACAGCAATTTCGCGGATTATCCGGCAAGTCGGGGCGTATACTACTACAGTACCTTTGCACTTTGTCGACTAATTACTAAGGCTTTGCAGTATCTCGCCTTTGTACACGCGATATTAACTTTAAAGCGTTATATACGCGATCGTTGTTTATTTATTTACAAGCGTTCATCCCCTTTAGGGATTGATTTTCTAAAATCCCTCGTGTTAAGAAAGTCATGTAGAAGTCATGTGGAGTTCACGCTTCTAGAGCCACGAGTTTCATTATCCGTTAATAATTAAAATGTTAACAGAAACATACTTATAACCGTTACATAGCATTATCTATTATTTTATAGTAGGTTTATTTATTACGGGTAAAGAAGAAAATAATTTAATAATTCACTTATTGAGAAATCATAAGGTAAAATTATTATTATGCGGTTATTAATTTCGAAAAAATACTAACAATTTTTATTCAATAAAAAAATATTTCTACATTCATGGCTACTAATAATTGCTGTGTGGATACACCCGCAGAAAAAGTCTACAACGATCACTATTTTGGGCATCTTACCCAAGACTTTTCACGTGTGCGACTAAACTATGGCGATCATTTTGATTCACTTGCTTTATGGTACTCTTGGTTTAAATTATACTTGTGGTTTTGCACAGAAATTGCGTACAAAAGCTAATACGACAAATTCTCGGAGCTCAGTCAAATCTTGGTTAGTTCAATACATTACATGAACTTATTTACAGATAGATATAAATGTTTCCGACGGGACATTTTGTTTTATAATTTAATTGTGGCTTGTATGGAACGTACGTACAAAATTGAATATGACAATTTCCCGAAGCTCAGTCGAATGCAATGTACGTATCCATCACTTGAACTAATATAGATATCATTGTATCCGACGGGACATTTTGTTTTATAATTTACTCGTGGCCTGTATAGAAAGTGCGTTAAAATATGATACAATTTCCCTAAGTTCCTTCGAATTCAATGCGCGTATCCGTCTTATGAACCAATCTGGATATAATTATATCCGACGGGACATTGTTTTAAAATTTAACTTTTAGATTGCAAAAAGTACGTTCAAAATTGAATATGACAATTTCCCGAAACTCAGCCGAATCCAATTTAATTCGCGTATCTTTATCGCGAACTCTCAGATATTATTGTATCCGATGGGAAATTTTGTATTTATTTGTAGTTTGCATAGAAAATGCGTGCAAAATTGAATACGACAATTTCCCGAAGCTCAGTCAAATCCAGTTTAGTTCGCGTATCCGTCCCGCGAACTAATGCAGATATAATTGTATCCGACGCGATTCCGCGAAATGGAGTGAAAGTATCCGTATAACATAATTCCAGTACGTTGGTGGTTAGTTGATATGGAAGTGAGTAATTTCTGCTTTTATATTTAAGGAAGTTGTCATTAGGAAGGAAATTTGCAGTGAGACCGTTATAACCATTCGGACGGGTTTTATTTGAAATTATATTTAAATAAACATTAATAAATACTATTTATTATAATAATATATTATAGAAATATATAAATTGTTATTATATAATTACTTAGTCTCAGTGCTCTAAACTGTTTTTTGTTTTTGCAAAAAGGTACTGTCAGAGATGCGGAACTTTTATATTTAGGGTTCCGTACCAAAAGGGTAAACCAAGACCCTATTACTAAGACTCCGCCGCCCGTCTGTCCGTCTGTCTGTCACCAGGCTGTATTTTATGAATCGTGAAAGCTAGACAGTTAAAATTTTCACAGATTATGTATTTCCATTGATGCGTTATTCAAATAATCAAAATAAAAATAAAATAAAATGAATATTTAGGTGTGGCTTCCATACTACAAAAGACATTTTTGCCGATTTCCGATGTCCGATTCGCACTTGGCTGGTTTTTTATTATACGTATGGAGCCTCGTGGACAGATTTACGTAGGCACCTTTATAAACTAATGGACGCAGAAGTCATTTACAAAAGAAATGCTTTATAATAAAGTAATATAAAAATATGCATCATACATCATACATGTTCATACCTCTATAATATAGACTCCGAAATAAACAATCGCCCTTACAAACTTCATTGATCAACATAATCCCGAGTGACGGCGCACCCTTAACCCTTACGCTGCGAACGCAATAGCCAGCGCGGTCATTAGTCATCCGGCCAGCTGGGGTTATAAGCTCTTCAAAGTGTGAGATGTTTACGGGTTAATATTGTACGGTAACATACTGGGGAGGGTAGTGGGAGATTTGGAATGCTCAAAGAATATGGCACGCGTATCTTATATATTATAAGTTATATATTTTAAAGGTGGTAGAACCCTTTGTGGTTCGATTTCGGAAGCAACATCGCTATCTATTTCTGGATAATAACAGCAGATTGACTTCAAATAGAACCAGTGTTATCTTTTTTAACGGTATAAAAGAAAAATAAACTACACCATCCTTATATCATTTGTAGTATGAGTAATTTGAAAAAATGTTAAAGATACCCAATATATTTTATTAAATTAAGGATTGATTTTCCAAAAACAATGACATAGATGTCTCATTATATCGAACTACAAAACCAAATAGTAAGTTTTATTCACCTTGCATAAAAATAGTAACATTTTCATCGTCTATTCTACGTCATTCGTAAATTCTACGCTACTTCAAAGTTATATCAATCTTTTGTTCACGATCTGTCAGGAATGTCAGGACGTTAGCTTATAATAGTAACATAATTTCTCTGCGTTATATAGGGCGCTGCCGCCCTTAACCCTGCGATGCGATGTGAACGCAATAGGTGGCATTAGGTGCGGTCATTAGTCAACCGGTCACCAGCTGGGCTTACTGAGACCCGGGTAAACAGTGGGTAATAATGCTTAGTTAGTTTAGTCTCATTATGGACACGTGTGAAATTATATTGCCGTTTTGGGTACTTTTAAAGGTTTCTTACAGGAAGGAAATTTATTACAAGGCGTATGTTTGTCATCTTAATTTCTCTATTTATTCTACCTGTAAAGGGATTTTATCTGTTGGCCTATTTGGCTGGTTGGCTGACTTTTACCGCGTACCTTGGTATACAACACACTCTTCCATTTAACGGTTTTCGTATGTCAATTTAGTTGAAGTTTGTTAACGTACAATTCGTAACTGATCTTAAAATATCTTATCCATTTTTGAAGTTTATTCCTTTATTATATTTATGATTATATTTTAATTTACAGTCGTGTCGTGTAGAACAAAGGCATATTCAGACATACTACACACTTACGAAAACAAAGTTGTCTCCAATGACATATTTGATTGCGTCAATTATTATACGGTTCAGTTACACTTTTATTATTTTACTTGATCCATCAAATTACAGATAAGCAGAACGACTATTGGAATAAACAACTAAAGGCGTCAGGTTCGTTCTATCGCGGACAGTAAAAACTTGGAAGGGTTCGTTTACGAGCCGTCGATGCTCGATACGATCTGTTATTACGTTTGTTTACTGTTTACTTGTAAGAAAATGGTAGACGTTACTATCGATGTAAATAGAGGCATAAAAGTAGTGCAAGGCAAACAAAATATCGTGCTAAGGAAGTGACATTAATGTCAGGAAATATTGGTGGAAAATAAGATCTTTTTGCTGTCGACAAAATAGTCTGATCCGTTTGGGGAATCTACGAAGCCTTTTAAAGTAACCTTGTTACCGGTACAAATGTTTTACACAAAGTAGAAAGGCAGATTCAATATTTTGTTATATGATGTCTTCATAAAAATATCCAGAGAAGTCCGTGGCCGACAATCCGTCTATCAATCCACCCAGCCAAGACAATTCAATATTCCTAGGTCCGCTGCTGGACGTAATAAATAGCGCCTCTCCAAACAGTCCTGTGCCTTCTGAATCCAACGCTTTGTTGCCGTCTTTTTCAGGTCATCGGTCCAGATGGTTGTGATTCAGCCCGTGCTCCTTTTACCTAAACGTGGTCGCCACCCAAGAACCTTTCTTTCCCTTCGGTTATTGGTGGCGAGCAATGTGGCTGGCCTATTGCCATTTGCTAATTTTGCTATGACAGCAAGCTTAGTTTGTCTACGAAGTTCATCGTTGCGAACCACGGGCGACAATAACAACTCATAAACTGCGTGCATGTTTGTTGCCTCTGCAAAAAATGTGACAATAATTAAGTGCAAAAATCTCTGCACTACTCGATTGATCCGCTATTTGTTTGTTAGAGTTAAAGACATACCTACTCGTACACTGTTTACAATGGTTGGACGCGTGTCAACATAGGAATAGTTGGCCAGATATTTGAACCAGTCGTGTTCTCTATTAAGATCACAGACATTGTTCCGGCAGACTTTATTTTTGGCTTGGTTAGATTGTAAAGGTAATTTATGAGCGAGTAGATGTTAGAAGGTGTAAAATGTTAGAAGATGTAAGGATGTAAGAAATAAGGCACATCTTATTTCCAATATGGCGTTGGTTAGTCTTAGGGCGACATAGACCATTTTAGGACACACTAATATATATAATGGAAAAAATAAGGATTGAAGAAATTTTTTCTTTTTTTTTGGGATTTCTCAGAATAATGTACCTACGTCAGACCATAACTGAGATACAGCATTGTGAAAAATCACTAAAATCCGGAAAAAAATCATGACATTATGACATTATTATGCTATCATAAAACAGCTTGCCAAACATATAAACCAACAATTCATATTTATAATATTCGACAACGGACACTCAACTTTTATATTTGCGCTGTTCGAATTCATCACGTACTAGCATATTATCGTTAACGGGGGCCAGACGATTTTTATGTGCGAATTTTGAGAGGCTGTTTTACGAGGTGTCTACCTTACCGGCGGGTTGCTCCAGTCCCACCGGGACTCGGTTACTAAGCTGGTTTATTTTCGTGTTTTACGATTGGACTTTTAATGGTCGTGAACCATCGATTGGCTATGTTGCCAATCGATGACTACTACGTAATGAAATTTTCATTACGAAGTGAACGTGTAAAATATTGTACTGATGTTTACGAACGTTGCCAAAATAATTTTTGTTAGCAATATAGTTGTATCATCCTTACAAAGATAACAGTTTAGTAAAGTAAAAGTGCCATAAAGGCAATTATAAATGAAATTTTGGAATTTGGGACGAAAAGTGTGTTTATGCATTTTACTCACGACAGAATTGAAACTTAATATAATGAATACAATATTTCTAAGCTTACTTTTTGAACTTATCGGTATAGAAAGAGGTACAGCGCCATCTAATCGTAGCTCCGACAGCTGCTTTCGTAACACATTTCCTTTCATAAAAGAGTTTGACTTCAAAAAACGTATTTATCAATAAATAAATTCCGTGTACTAATTTCATTTCGATACATCATTAGGAAATTATATGACCGCAACGCAACGCAGTCCAACGTTTCTCGTTCCGTAACGATGAGTTTGCTTGTTTCCCGGCGACCAGCCGTCCGGGCCATTTGCACTAACAACTGCGACCATACATCGCTTACTGCCACTTCCCTTGGGAAATCTAACGCTATCTTGAAGGCCGCAATGAATTTTAATCGGATGATACAGCGGCAGAAACTAGGAAATAAAGTAGACACTTAAAACGCTAAATTGTCTGCCCGTGGCGCAGTGGCCCGGGAAAGTGTCGGGACGGGAAGAGCGAGTGGTTATAATATTCAGTGGCGTTTGAAACGTGCGCGTTTTGGTTAAGTAATAATCAAGGCATGGTATGATGTTGATGATGTATGAGTCTAGGTTGAATCTCGACTAAATTTAAACAGAAGATGCTTAGACTTTTTAAATCATCGATTTACTAGATTTGGCAATTCGCGATTTTGACTACTACTAGTAAATATAGTAAATTTACTACCTTTACTTTACGTAGAAAATGTATCGGTGTCCCGTAAATTCAATGAAAAATTGGTGTTATAGTAATATTCTTTTAATATGTAAATGTGTTAATAGTAATAAATTGTAATAGAACCATCATGATCTAAAAAGCGATTATTCTAAATGTTTGTGGTATCAAATTATTTGGCACAATCTTTTATGGAACTTTCAAAACATTCCATGAATTCCACGTTATCCCATGTGTCATCCTAAACATTCAACATCGCCGATTATAATTGACATACATCATTTGTAATATTGATGATTTGTTCTAAAATTATTACTATATCTTTAAAATTCATATAGGGACATTACTAGGTATACCTTAACACATAGTT
>DWNE01004032.1:0-15772 GCA_018249875.1 Cecropterus toxeus
CATTGTGAACAAAAAAGTATACAAAATTATGTATGTAAAACAAATCTATTGAAAAAAATGAGAAAAGACAGCTTTGAATTAAAACAAATCGACATACTGTCAAAGAATAATTTAGGTAAGTATGAGAATGATTTTTGTTGATTCTCTCTTGAGCATATTTCTTTTCCATTGTTCTACTATTCCTGATACATTAAAACCATTTACGCACCCTTGAAAAAAAATACCAGTTTATAAAAACAATCGGTACATCAGTACATTCAATTCTTGTTTACTGTTTACGTTTTTATGTGCTTCACTCATTTAGATAAAGAATTTCACTTGAAAAATGCCGAGTATTAAATATAAAATTCTGTCACATCACTTTATACCATGTCACGGTACCGTTCCCCGTGCGTATAAATAACACGCTTTACGTGACGTGACAGTCTATCCGTCCCAAACATTTTATCAATCACGCACATTTTTTTAAGTGACATACAATTTTTATTTTGTAAATATAAATATTTTTAAAGCAGTAACAATTGTATTTATAAATTGTATCCTAGATTTTATTCGTTATCTTTCCTTTTTATAATAAACACATGTATTGATGAGTGATTGTGGTACATTGCTAAATGTACCTCAATCATTAAAATCTCGAGCTTTATTCGGGACAGTTGGGCAGACTACGTGCAGTGACCATTTAAAATCATTAAATGGCTTATGCTCGCTGTTCAATATCCAAAAAAAATGTCACGTACGTCATATATTACTAACAATTTCGTGAAGTCGCTTTATACATATCACAATGACTCAGTATTGCTTGTAACACTCACACAGATTTTGAATACCCGGGACACACGTAACCAATTTTGTATTAATCGAAGTCTCGGAGCTAATACCTAATTTTGTACTTAGTCCCGTCACGTACACGACTTATAACGTCGTGACGTCATTTCATGTCATGAACCAATTCCCCAGCGCTGCGTGTAACACTGGAACACGGTTAATCTAACATCCAAGCCTTGGAGTTAATACCCGAATGGTAGTTTTTTTGCATTAGTCCCGTCACGTACAATAGACATAACCACGTGACGTCACTATATATATCACAATACGATCCCAGAACGATGACCCTAAGGCACGAGTTGTCTAAATTTAATTATATTCGGGTCACGCGTCGACTATTTCCAAATAATCGAAGTCTCAAACCTGGTACCTAGTTAACAGTATTTGTAGTTAATCCTATCACGTACAATTAACAATACTCAAAAGCTAGTGACGTGGCTGCATGGCACATAGTCACATCACGTACAATACTCATAACCTTGTGACATTATTATAATTCTTGGGACAATTTCATTATGCTGCGTGCAACACTGAGAATTTGCTAAAACAACCGTATGAACAATAGACTATTTTATAATAATCGGCGTTTTTGAGCTAGTAACTACTAAGTATTTGTAGTTAGTCCCATCACGTAAAATATCATAATTTCGTGACATCGTTATAATTCTTGGGAAAATTTCACTATATTGCGTGCAACATTGAAAAGCTGGTTAAAACAACCATGTCATCAATAGACTATTTTCAAATAATGACATTTCTGAGCTAGCAACTAGTAATTATTTGTTGTAACTCCCATCACAGACAATATTGATAACCTCGTGACATTGTTGTATTTTACGGGACAATTCCTAATGTTGTATGCATCACTGAGACACGTATTCATACACCAGTATCGCAAATCGACTAGTTGTTATTAATCCTGTCACGTATAATACTTACATCTTTCTAACGCTGCTATACCTACCATACCGCGTGCAACACTGAGACACTTGTTCATACATCAGTCTTTCGAGTATACTATTTTCAAATAATCGGCTTTTCTGAGCTAATTACTAGTGCGTATTTGTAGTTAGTTCAATCACGTACAATACTTATAACCTCGTGACATTGTTGTAATTCGCGGGACACTTTTCCCCGTGCTGTATGCAACACTGAGCCGTTTGTTAATACACCAGTGTCACGAATAGACTGTTTTCGAATAATTGACGTTTCCGAGCCAGTAACTAGTGAGTATTTGTAGTTAGTCCCATCACGTACAATACTCATAACCTCGTGTCATCGCTTTGTATGTCACGATTCCGCGCCGCGTGTAATAACATATTTTGTGTCAGGGGACAGCAACAGGACGGATGTTTCATCGATCACGCCCAGCTTTTAGGTATCCCTTTGTAAAAGTACGATTCAATTGTGTGTATAGAATTGCAAAATACTGTAGTATCGTTTATCATTTGGTAGACATTGAGATTTGAATGTATATTTAGTATCGTTTTATTTTACATATTTATTTATTTGTTTATACATGTGTTAATACAAGTTTACAAGTATAAAAATCTGTGATAAGTAGTACCCTTTCTTATGTTATAAAAATACAAAAGAATATACAGAAATTATAAAAACTGATCAAAATACACAGACAAAGAGAGATGAGTATTATTTTGTTCAATTATTGGAATATGCATTGCGTGAAAATACGGTATATCTGTCTGTCTCTATTTGAATCGATAATATTTTTTGATAATATGTTTTTTATGAAATTCAAGATTTTTCTTCCACCGGTAAATATCATACATAATGAAAAGCCAGAAGTGCATGCCAGACAACGAGGAGGGAAGTCAAGTTTCGAAACACCGCTTTGAAGTTAAACTTCTTTAGAATTGTTGTGATTTGACACTCGAAACGGAAATGCGTTACGAAAACACTTATCGACGCCCCTAGATCAGCCATTATTAAACTCTCATAAAAGCATAATACAAGCCAGACAACCAAAGCGTATAAAATTTTGATTGCACACTACAATTAGCTAAACATATTTATATGTTAACGACGGAGCGGATATTTGTAGAGCGCATATTTCATCGATCATACCCGGCTTTTTAAGTTATATCCTATTTCGACACTAACTGGAATATAAATGTTTTCAACGCCACATTTTAAATCATCGAAATCCATTTGATTTGATGCTTTCGAATTATTTATTGCAACTAGATATTTTTTGTATCAAATTTCAAAAATAAAAGAGTGTTATAAAAATATTCAGCAGAAGTTTGGAGAGACGATTTTGATGTTGAAAGTAGAATTTTAAAATATTTATGATTCTGACGTTTGATTATAGAGCCTAATCTACTAATAATCACAAAGTACTCTAGCTAAAACCATTAATTTACTAAGGTTCATTTTATATTTCACACATTAGTAAGTAAATAATTTTGTGTGATTCTACCTCTAAAACAGCTAAATAGGGCTTCAATGTTATATTGCAGTCTGCACGTACAAAATCATCGGCAATAGCTCGTTCTTGTATAAAATTTAGTCTTAACTTTGATTAATAGCGTCATACAAGAAATTCATGACCTGTGTGTAGGAAGACATAAGACGATCCTACAACATAATATCAGAAAAATTCTTAGAAAAATGATAAATATAACGCATTTTCCCTGCGTCGTGGTATACGTATATCACGGAGAATTATTATTGAACTCGCGAGAACACGACGTTATGGCGGCGAGAGGGAATTTTGCCGGTAGTTATGATTTTCTTGCATCGTACACATGAATAAGAAGTTCCTAGTACTTGCAACTCCATTCATTATTAACTACAGCAGGGATTCCCAAAGTATCGATATCGACCCCTTTGGGAACCGACAACTGGGCAACCGCAAAGTTTTTAAAATGTTTGTTTATAAATTTGTACTAGCTGACGCGACAGATTTTGTCCTGTCTTAACTATGTCTTAATTATGCCAAATGCCATAAGGATAGATTAGGTTGCCTTTTTTATTTTCTGTGCATTTTTTTTCTTTGGTAAGAACTTTCTACTGACAGGAACAAACGCAATAAAAAAATAATTACCGAAATCGGTCCAAGCGTTCAAGCGTGATGCTATGACCAAGAGAAATAGGAATTTGTTTTTATATGTTTAAAGAGCTACTCTAACTGATATCAACCTTCGTTAGTTGTAGTTGTGAGATAAGTTTGCCCTTGAAGTTCTCATAAATCAGTCGAATGAAACCCGGTTCTTCCGGTTATGGTACAACTGAACTACCTTGATTATTTACTTGGTAGAAAATATCAATCGTCTAATACCTATATGCAGTTAATAAAATATCGTCTACAACAAAGTATATATTAATATTTAACACGATGTATATCTCCTTCTATCCTAAATTAAGCAACATGGAATATGCCGTCATCAATTGTAAATAACTGCTGCATAGCAGATTTTCAGAGTTATAAAGGATTACGATATAATATTATTTCGTTAACAATCCATCAGGAAACATAAAAGCATTACGTTGAACCGCCCTAGTTCGTATGCACCCTAATGCCGCCGCTCAAACTTGATGCTCCGAGTAATGTCTTCGATTTGTCTTTTTCGATCGTTTGAGTCTGAAGTAACTGCGCTTTCGAAGTGATCGGTGGATGAAAATAGAACAAGTTTTTCACTTACTTCCACTTCAAGTTTCACAAGATTGATAATGATAAAATAGTTAAAAGACAAAGGTTACTACTAGTATTATTTAGTACGAGCTTTTACCCGCGGATCTGCCCGTTTGGGTTATGTACCACGGTTAAATGTATTTTATGTGTTGATCTAAGCCATAAACAATCTGAGTGCCAAAATTCATCCAAACCAGTAATTGCGTAAAAGAGCAACAAAGACACATACACCTTCACAAATTTTCGCATTTATAATATTAGAAGGATAAGATAATGTAATCGACCACTGTTACACCGACCGGTTAGCACACGTCTATTTCTAGCGTGAAGCAGTTTTGCGTTTCGGTGGAAGGGTGTGGTTGCCGGCTCACTGTTATATGAGGCGACCATCTCAGACTTCGGGAGTAGCAACGCATCTGTAATAAACTTCATATAGAACCCCTGTTCTATATGACGTTGCTTACAAATGTCCATGGGCGGCAGTAACCACTTAACATCACGTGGCTGCTTGCCCATATTTATAAAAAAAAACATGTGGTCAACCAGAGATGACATTCGAACTGTGATAGACCGTAGATGCGTCGCTAATCTTGAGGAGCATGTTTGAAACACCTCGTATAAGAATGTCTCTCCTTACTTTCTTCAAACTAGAATACACCAGCGAAAGCAACTAAACTGCTTTTGTAAGACTAATATAGGTGAGGCGGTGATACCACTAGGGTTGAACAACAAAGGTATTATCACTATTAAATTTTAACCTAAAAACGTATAGTATATTAGCCTATTCCCGACGCCCTGCCCGCGCTTACCACTGTTATGAATATTTATTATTCGAAGGCACAAAGTATCTAACGATGTTGACGACTCGCGTGGCGGAGCGGTCACCATACCGGTCTGACGCGCAGTGGGTCCCGGGTTCGATTGCCGGCCAGACACAAATATGAATGATATGTTTAGATTTCTGTTCTCGGTCTGGATTTTTGTGTATTCGTGTTTGTGTATTCATGATACCCACGACACAGGAGAGAATCCTAGTGTGGAGCTATGAGTGTAGAAAGCGTATTTAAAAACCCGTAAACCGGCTGCATAATATTTGGACGTTACTTAAGTAAAACTCTATTCGCTGGCGGAAATTGTGAATTCCACGTAGTTTGCTTTCAACGAATACTCCATTTGAAGACAAACATGTGAGAAGAAACAAACAGAAAACTTTGCGATGAGGATACTGCATGGAAAATGCTGTTCGTTCCTTGAATAACCTTTGTTACAAACAACGTAATCAATAAATCCTAGTGTGGAGCTATGAGTGTCGAAAGCGTGTTTTTCATCTGTCAATATTCAGCTAAAACTAACGAGTAGCTTTTGCTAGAAAAGGCAACAAATCTACATACCTCACAAACTTTCGCATTCATAGTACTAATAAGATGTGCGTAAAATTTTAAATATCTTACAGAAATCACACATAGGCGGCGCTTGTGAAAAATATATTCTGTATGGAAAAGCGAGGAAAACCAATATCGATATTTACCAAAGTATTAAAGATTTGACAGGCCGTCAGCTAAAATCCAGCCGTTCCTTCGGAGCGAGGCTCTCGATATTGGAAAATTAGTAAAATATTTTTAAAGAGCCTTACTATGTAGGCCTTGTTGTTTACAATGTACTGCTTTGTACAAATTCTATAGAATGGAAATATGCCTAAATAATCTTTTGTATATTTTAGGAACTCTCTATTAATTACTCTATTAATGAGGCTCTATAATTAAGTTGCTATTACCTTTATTCTTAACTCTTACTTATTTAATTTAATAGGAAGATTTTCGAAAATAAAATGGCAGGTGAGTGGCCACTACCGCCAATGGACATCAGTAATTACTGATATGAGGTTGGCTACAGATTATTTTTACCTCTGAAACTAAGTTCAAGGCCTCGAAGAAGTATGTCTCCCTTAACACAGAACCCTTTAAACCAGAAAACAGAAGTGCATGATACTGTTGTTAAACCAGAAAACAGAAGTGCATGATACTTATAGCCCCACACTAGGATTTTCTCCTGTGTCGTGGGTGCCATGGAGACACAAAGACGAATACCGAGACCCAGAACAGAATTTAAAACTCATCATTCAGATGCCTGTCTGGGGATCGAACCCGGGACCCATTACGCGTTCGATCGGTATGGTAACCGCTCGGCTACGTGGGTCGTGTATAATAGTTTGTAAATTACTAGGACACAAATGCACAACGCTTTAACATACACATAACGCTTTTTCACTTCGACGTAAAATTAAACGAAAGTTTTATAATATTAACGGTTTCAGTCGTAGCTGGTTCCAATTCAATTGTAGGTTAGTTAAGTGCATTGTGGGATGGAATTTATGACACGTACTACCTCCACCTGCACGTAAAACTCGGTCAGAATATAAATTAATCCAGTAGCCACAAAAACGAAGTTTAACTGGGACAATCGTAGCAGTAATACAGAAAAGTTGTATAAAGAGTAAATTCGGATTGTACCGATCTCTTCATAGAAGTCATCATCTTAGTGCTAAGGAGTGGAAATGCTTTTAGATGTTCATATAGAAAAATACATCGACAGGACTAAGTTGGAACTCCTTAAAAAGTTTGTCTACTTTTTAAGGAGCTTCCCGCTATTTCTCAAGAGATGACGTCGCCATATACTGAATCACGCCATCGGATTTTTCTCAACATCCTGCATATATAAAAGCTCCGAACGGAGACTATCGGAGCACGGCTGCTCCTCAGACATGATCACCTAACCTGGCGGGAGATCTCCCTTTGCTGAACTCCTTTACCACACTCTTAATACCAGAAAACAACAGCGCTTAACACTGAATTTATTATTAATCAAAAACAGTCGTGGCGTTTGCACTTCGGGATACTACCCATAAAGAGTTCAACATTCAAAAATCACATTAGTGTTTATCTCCAGTTAAAAAACGAAACATTAAAATCGCACAAATCTAAAACAAAAGCGTTCCCTCCAAGCCTGATTTTCCATGCGCACCGATCATCGATACGGCAGACGTGCGTGATTACCTTTGCGCCCGCGAACAATTGCATCGCTTTGTGCACCTTTTACTCTTTTATTCCCTGTTCCCATGAACTGAAATTGTACTGTCATTTAACTAATATTAAGCTACTCGTATTTACATTTAACTACGCGTAATAAGAGTTTTTCCCTTCTCAAGACAAGAGGTTTTTGTCAAGAGAAAGGAAAATAGATCTCTAAATCTAATATTATGCCACGGAGATGAAGCGAAGATGAAACTCAAAGCAACAGGCTTCGGGTTTCATCTCCGTTTGAATAAGTTACATAACTTTAAATCGAAACTTGTTATATTTAAATATATTACGTTAATTTCTTTTCCGCCGAAACTAAACCCAGTTGTATGGTTTTTAACTGCAATACTGCATTGACAGGGAGAAACACTTGACAAGCAGTAGTGATAGATTAATCTACCTATCCTACATATAATTAGTTTTTTTTAACTTCCATGTCACGGCATTCAATGCTTATCAGTATCGCTATTCAGCAAACTTTGCACTGTTTGTGATTTAGTAAAAATAAAATATGCGTCAAACTGGGCGAGGCCTATGTACAGCAATGGACCTTGAAAGGTCTGATGGATGAGATTTTTTTAAAGTTAATGCTGCAAATTAATCAATCACGACCTCTTTCATTCATCACTCCTTTCATCTTTACTATTCTCGAATTTCGAAACCTTAATTTTTGGAGCGATCTTGTAAATTCTTAGAGAGATTTTTATTAATCCCTCTGAATCAATAGTGCCGACCGAATATTAAATCGGATCGCATTACAATACTCCGTTTCCATGGTCTTATACAAAACGCGACACAATAAAACCCTTCAGCTACCTCCAACAATTACAACGCCGAGCATCTCGGCCAGTCGCCGCCTCGCTCGTTTACCGCCCGATGCCTCGCTTTATGTGATTATTATTCCCCTCCTACTCGTATCTACGAGGACGAAGATTAATCTAACTTTAGGCTTACATCTGCTTTTTGGTTGCAGAATTGATATTTTACCAAAATCTTGGAGAACAGGTCTAAGAGATGGCGTTTTTTAGTGGAATGGAACGTTCCATTCCAACTGTGTGAGGTGCTTACAAAAATGCCTGTTTTGATCCCCTAAGGCGTAACAAGGGATCAAAAATATAAAAGTTAATTTATGCACGAATTCTCGTTGTTATTCCAAGCAAACCAAATTTATACATAAACTTTCCTGAAGTCGCAAAAAATAATTCCACACGCTCCTAGTTGTAATCCTAGCACTTTACGACCTGGAAACTGCTGGACAGTTGAAATAAGGTATTAAATGAGAAAATTTGACGTTTCCTTTTGAGCACAAATCTTATGGTAATTGCTCTGGAATCCATGGTCTTCGTGGCACTGACAAATTCCAACCATATGCGTTAAACCATTTAAATTTATTATACTAATCAGAACGCTTTTGTGATGACCCTCGGTTCCGCTATACATACTTCTTCTAAGAAAAACAATGGAATACTATTGCCTTGTTTATTCATACTTAATAGCTTGCTTTTGTTCGACTGTTATTTCCTCCATTCAAACTCTTAACAACCGGAACAAACATCTATCTAACTTTCGGCAAACATCTGATTACACTCATGCAATTTCGCGTTTCTCTTCGACAAAGGAAAGTTTTATTACTAAAAATTTACGAATTTAATAAACATGTTAATATCAGAAGTTTACATTATGTACAAATAACATATGTTAGAATTTGTTCACCACGCAGGAAAAACGAATAATGCAGTTAGAGTCCAATATATGTACTCCCTATTTCAGTTATCAAATAAAGTTTATTTTGTCGATTATTTACCACAAGACCTTTGATCTCCCACATTCAAATTACCTTGACTAACGACGGGGTAGTAATCCCATTTACGCTCAGAAATTTAATTTAGCCTGCAAAAACAAATACGCAGTTTAAGTACCCAGCGACGAATGTTCAGGCCCTTACGCAAAGGCTCAATCCGTACACATGTATGTATGTATATCATCGAGACCACTTTGTAATTTTACTGTATAACGGCTCACTTTCATATAAGAAGACAGTTATTGCCCGGGAGTAGCAATGCGTCTGTGATTGAAATCAGAAAAAACCTCTTTTCTATACGAAATTTCTTGCAGATGCACTTGGACGGCAATGAACACATACTTTCCAGTTAACTGTATGCTCGTTTGCTATTTCAATATAATAAAAAAAATCTGTTATGTATTTTATAAAGTATATTAACATGAATTCTCATTAATTACTTTTTTGTAATCATGAAGTTTTCTTTGTTATTATAGATCTGAACTTATCGCCTGCCACAGCTAAATAGGATTCTTATAACAGTAAATAACTTAGTACATACTCCATCATGCTTCCCCAGTTTTTATCAGGGGAAAACAACGGGTATATCAAATAGTATCACGTCACCTTTTAAGGACTCTAACACCAGTTTTGTAAGACTAACGAGCAATGAACAACCGAGCGTACAGTCCACCATATAGCAGACACTGCCGCCAATGGACAGTTACACCCGTTTGGGTGTATGAATGTCAAAATTTTGAATTTATTATATTTTATTATATGATTAGTCAACAATAGATATTTCAATGACAATTTAAAATTATTAATTAAAATTATTGTAAATAGTTATAAAATTACATTTTTACGAGCAAATAGTATAATATAGTTTTATAATAATAAAATGTCCTTTCAGTCATAGATACAATGTCAATTTAATAATTATTTTCTCTGTATGTCATATATTCATTTAAATTATAAAAACACTTTTCTATAAGCCAATTAAACAGTTTCCTTTTAAAAGTATTTAGAGGCAAATCTTTAAAGCAGTTAGGCAATTTAAATGAAATGTTATGTAAAAAAATCGATAGAGTTCACTTAGTTTGATTTTATACAATTCAAATCAATTCAGTTCAATATTTTTCGCTGATTATTAATAAATTTGAAATTCGCCTATTAGAAATTAATAAATTCGATGTTTGGCAAGTACTAAAAAATTAAACAAATTGCTTATTTAATTCACGTCTAAAAATAGACATAGTGCCTATAGAAATTTAATAACGTTTGAGAGGTTGAAAACTAAAGTTCACTCCGTTTTATTAATCCGTATTGTATTTTGATGATTAGCCAAAACTTTTTGCTGATCGCCAAATGAAGCAGTGATGGGATGTCGACATGCAGACATTAATCTCAGTCGAGAAATTTTAACAGCAAGCCTAACCCAACCTATACCTTCAGTAGCGAACAGTATCTATATTAATTTTATAAAGCTAATGCGCTAATCTCAGAAAACGCCGGTTCGAATTAAAAAAAAATATTTTTATGTTCAATAGTCCATTTAAGGAAGGCTACATTACAACACGCTATCTTTGTTTCTTTGTTTTTTTTTTTATGTAGTAGCGAGTGAAACCGTGCGCTGGTTATATTTAATAAGCGAACTCGTCTCGAATGTCTAACTTAACCTAACCTAACCCTACCTTCAGTAGCGAACAGTATAGTGTATCCAATAAGCGAACTGCCTTGTCCTGGCAGGGTGATGGGTTGCCAACCAACCCGCAACGAGGTCGAGGATACCGCGGTGCATTCTACTGATGATGGAGCTTGCTCAGGAGCTGAAAATGTGCATTCATTTTTACTTTCCGTGAGATTTCGTAAAACGAAATGGAAATGAACGGTACGCTAATGAGATTAGGTACTTGTGTATCAGGTAAATTAATCAATTTTTGAATTAATACGGGTTTTCAAGGGACAAATTAGACACATTACCATAATTATATAATATCATAAATATATTCATAAATCTAAAGTAATTTATGAAGTTATATGTTTTCAGGGACGAAAGGTGCTTATCATTCTAGACTATTAGTTTATAAATAAGTACTACCTGAATAATATTCTAAAAAAATAGGTGAATGGAAAACAGTGCTTTACTAATAGATTGCAGGTCATTCTTTAAGACGTCAATAATTTTAGAATTTCTCGATATTGTGCATTCGTAGTATGTATGGTATGTTATTCTAATATGATGTTATACTTATTTTTGGGATTACTTTTACTTACTGCTTGTTCCACTTTGCTAGTTTAGAAATCCGTCAGTTTTCTTGCCAGTAATATTTCTTTCATAGTACATGTGAGCAGAGAAGCGGAAAAAGGTATGAATACTAATATTTACCTCCTTCCATAGTATCTTGGTAAACTGGCAAGGAAAACGGCCCGGAGCCCGCACTGTTAAAAGCTGACAGCGAAACAGCGTATCTGAAAGATTTTAAATAAACAGTAGAAAGGTTTTGAGAAATGCTTATATCTTTGGTAACGTCGCAATTCTACATCATAGCAGCATTTTAACGCTGATGATGAGAATTACACTGGCAGGTGTTTGTAGGGTCATTAGTATATGATCGCCTTATATATTAGACTTCAGAACCCTTGTTCTAAATACCTAAAGTCCATGGATGAAAGTGACCACTTACCATTGGACCAGGTGGACCAGGTGGACCGAATGCACATTTGCCACTTCAATTTTTAAAAAATCACCTACGGTGTGACTCGTAAGACTTAAAAAAATACGAAATATTAATTACTTTAGTTACCTAGTATTTTTCAATAGTCCACTTATTGCTGTTTCCTGCTTTCCGGATTGCTGGGACACCTTCAGTGTCCTTGTATCGGTGTCTTCTGAAACTACAAAAACTTTTGTCAGATTACATTTAAATTCAGCATAAATATGAAAATGCCTCTACAATTATGCTAATAATGCTTCTTTAATGACCTTGTGGAATACTTCCACCGTTACGCTAATGTCTTCCTGTCACAGGAGTCACTGCCACTGAAGGATGAACTTTAATGTTCATCCTTCAATGCCCAAATGACAAAGTTCACTTTAGTTTATTCTTGCCAATTTCCCCGAACGGTATTCGTCCGAATGTCGTAATATGCACATGCATTCTTACTAGAATAACCTACTGGTTAGTGCGCAGTAACAACTCGACTAACATACTTCACCTCAGTTGGGTAAAAATATGAAAATACCTGCTCCAGAATTTTGTGGGACTGCCTTGATGTGGTAACCGGTGATGACTCCATTGTGGGTCTCTTTCAGCGGAGGCAACCAGGATACGAAGAGCTCCCCTGGGTTTTCTGTTTGTTCAACTTGAATATTGATTGGAGGCGATGAAGGTGCTGGAAATGACAAAATATAATTGAGTTTCATCAAAACATAAGTCTACCTATAATAGCAGTGTTGTAAGAGAGTTCGACTTAGACTTGGCGTTCCAAATTGGATTAAGTTCAACGGTAGCAAGGCATCTATTGCCAAATTCGAGCAAGTCTCAAATCTAGGGTTTATCATAGGTCCACCGGTAGGCCCCCAGGTGAACTGCTGTATGCTTGTTACTTTAAAAAGGAGATAGAGGTACTGTACTAAATTGGCAATATCTTCAACTAACCTAATCTAACCTTATTCTGGCGATAATTTTCTCGAAATCTTACCTTCTTCATGGGTAGTGAAGTGGACGGGCGCGGTATACCGACTGACGCCCACCTGGTTGCCGGTGGCTACCCGAACAGCGTATGCAGTCGCTGGATGGAGGCTATGCAACTCCACCGACTGACGGATATCTGTGTCTTTCCTGAAATGTGTTAGAATTCCCATCAACCATTTACTGTCCCATTTCTGGGCACGGGTCTTCTCTCAGAATGACAACTTTAGGCTATAATCCACTGCGTTGGGCAAGTGTTACTCGTAGGCTTTACCTTTTTTTGGGATTCTTTTTTAAAGAACCCTCAGTATTCTAGCGTAAAGCAGTTCTCTTATTTCGATTGAAAGGTATGTAGGCTCACTTCTATATGAGGCAACTATCAAATGACTCGGGAGTAGCAATGCATCTACGATGGACTTCAGATAGAACTTATGCTCTATATTAAGTTGCTTATAGAAGTCTACGGGCGGCAGTCACTTACCATCAGCTGGATTCATGGTATTTTGCTTCACTCTGATAAGAACAGGTTCAAACGGATTGCAATAAGCAATTACCTAGTAACATTGATGGTGACAGAATGATCCCACCCAACATCAGCGTATAACGCTGGAGCATATTGGACTGAGAAGTGTCGTGCATGGGTTCTCGAGGTCTCGTGCCAGGAGACCAGCGCTGAGCGAGACCGAACAGCTTCTATGCGCAGCTCTGATGGAGGTGTTGGTGGTTCTGAAATGGAGTATTTGGTTGTGGAACTTTTATGAATTTGAATTTGAGTTTAGGGATACATTTCTAAAGTTATCCAATGTATAGGAAACTAAGGTTTAAGAAGAAAAGGTTGTTACGTTGTTATTCATAAAGAAACCTTTTGTTATTTGCGAATTTAAACACAATAATCTTTTAGAAACGGATTAACATTTTCCATGTCCGTGAGGATGCCACAGGGTTGTCGATTGTCTTGCAATTTGTAGCTCTAATAATAAACTATGGTGGGAATTTTTGTCAGAGGATTGCATCTATTAATACATTACAGGATTTAGTTTTAAAATATGATAATAAATTGACCTCTTTGCACCACTTCAAAGTAGCATATTTCAAATACTTTACCTAATATAGTGAGGTAGATGTTAAAACTAGAAGCGCCGTAAGGATTGCTGGCCCGACACTGGTATAAGCCAGCGTCAGCTGTTTCCGAGTATTGCAGACTGACTGTACTAATCAGACCCACTGGAGTTTTGGATTCTGAAAGTTTTGCTCTGGAAACAGTAAATACAAATATTAAAGCAGCAAGCGAGTTAAAAGCTGGTGTTATATCTAATACATAACAATGTGGTAATATTGCCTTTGAAAATGATCCATAAAGCTTTTAAATCATAAACTATATATTTTTTCAATTTTCTATATTAAATGTAGTGTAACTGAACCTGAATAAAAAAAACGCATTCTACACTCAAAGCCCCACACTAGGAATTTATCTGTGTCGTGGGTGCCATGGACACACACAAACACGCAGACCCAGAACAGAAATCTAAATTCATTCATAGTTCAGATGCCTGTCTGGCCTGGGATCGAAACCAGAACCCAATGCGCCTCAGACCGGCATAGTGACGTAAAAATAAATAAATGAAAATATGTTAAAATTTATGTTCAACCATAAATGATCGTTCCGCCACGCGGGTCCTCAAAATAGGATAATGCTTTTGTTGTCCTTTTAATTTCGTTTATCTGGTTAACGACGGACCCACCTAAAGACGGAACATATAAGATACTAGAATATGGGAGTATTATCTTTTTGTAAAAGCTAAAATGAGTCTAGCGTGGTAGACACCAATCTTGAAGGTTTTTATCTTTTTCGATTTGCAGTTTTGTAAATGGTGTGTAAATTTCTTTAAAAAATATTAGTCACAATATTATCATATAATACCTATGTAATTGAAAGTCTACAATATTTCCGTCATGGGTCCAAACGATTCTGATGGGTTCGTCTCCCAGCGCTCGGCATTCAAGGCTGACGGGGTGACCAAGCCGCGACGTCACGTTCAGCGACGCGGTCTCGAAATGGACTGGCTCTGAAAGTAATGAGTATTTTATAATCATCAAACATTTATTTATTTGTTATTGTTTTGTTATTTTTTATTGTAAACTTAGATATTAAAAAGTCACAGATAAGTTACTTATGAGGATCAACTCGGAGTGGCTCGGATAATTATGTCTTCCTTACGGCGCCCTTCAGACCAGACAGAAGTGTTTTATGTTGCTGTTATTAAGCAGACGGGACGGTGGGACGGTGGTGCTACCGGAGTGGAATCACGATGGGTTCCGCCATCTTCAAAAATAATATGATGTGACGGGACTATGACGTGGAGAAGAATGTAGATGACGATATACTTACTGTTGACACTCATCCAGACAGTCTTGCTCAGAGGTGTACCAACTCCGTTCTCGACATTGCATGAGTACAGGCCTTCATCGGTCAATGATACCTCTTCAATGACGAGAGTGCCGTTTGGAAGACTGAGTATTCCACCGCCAGCGAGCTCCAGTACTGGTTGCCAGGTTCCGAGAATAGCTGAAATTGTAAATGGTATTTATTTATAGGTTTTTTAACAAAAATACAATTGACTACTATGCCACAAAAAGTTAAAAAAACTTTAAAAAAAAATATAGAAACCGACTTCAATGTCACCAAAAAGCAATAAAATAATTTAAATATATGTTGGTTTCTTACATACACAGTACA
>DWNE01004033.1:0-15772 GCA_018249875.1 Cecropterus toxeus
ACCTATTTCTAGCGTGAAGCAGTTCTTGCGTTTCGGTGGAAGTGTGTGGTTGCCGGCTCACTTTTATATGAGGCGACCATCTCAGCCCTCGGGAGTAGCAACGTATCTGTGATAGACTTTATATAGAACCCTTGTTCTGTATGAAGTTGCTTACAAATGTCTATGGGCGGCAGTGGCCACTTACTATCAGGTGGGCTGCTTGCTCTTTTGCTACTTCATATTTATAAAAATATATGTATATATGTTTGTTTTGTATGTATGTCCATTTCTTTGGCACGCGCTACAGACCAAACGGCTTGGCGGATTGTGACAAAGGCTATATAATTAAAAAAAAATGTCGTCTGGAAATAGAGGAAAAAGGTACAGAGGGACGATTTTTTTTTTTACTATTACGACAATATGGGTATCAAATGAAAGCTATTTTTACTTGACTAATTTTGACAAAAATCTCAAAATAAAAACATCAAATTAAATAAATACCTACTATTATGAACAAAAAAATCGTTTTATGCAGTCGGGTTCTTTGTTTTAATGTTTCTAACAATGTTACTAGTTCTAATAACTTAGTTTGCCAATTAAAACTTACAATGAAAATATGCTTCAGCAGGGTTGATGTTGAGAAGCTATAGCGTAATAAAAAGTTCTTGACAATATTTACCGTTCGTGAAGTCGTAATAGTTTAATTATACGGGTTACTATTGTCCCGTCAATCTGAGAGCACGATGGAACTTCTATAGGGAAAGAATAGATAATTGACGTATGGTTGAACCCTAGGTGGTTCGACTCCCAAGTCACCAAAGCCATTTTCCAAAGTCATTTTGCGAAATATACTAAGAGCTCGTATGTAGGTTTCAAGGTTATGGTAAGTGTGAGACATTTTACAAGGCGACAAAATTTAGTCTTCAGAGGCAACAGGCCAGGTTTTTATTAAGCTAGGCAAATTTGGAGTAAATTATAGATGTATGGCCAGCAATGACCATTAACAGGTGGATTGCAAGCTCGTTTGCTATTTTACCCGACTGTGTCAGAAGGAAAGTAATGTTTTTCGACTCTATGTACCTATGTATGTATGTTTGTTTTGTTTGTTTGTATGTATGTCCATTTCTTGGGCACGCGCTACAGCCCAAACGGCTTGACGGATTGTGACGTATGACATATTATTAGAATCGTCTCAGTTTGCATAGTGATAGGCGATATAATTTTTAAAATGACGCGTGGTTATTATCGTATCAAATAGAATATCTAACAATATATAAATTATAACACTTTTATTAGACTATTTTGACAAATAGGGTTAAATTAAGTGTATATCTTTATGTTTTAATGTTTTTAACGATATTACTAGTTTTTCTTGAAATATTTTCCCTGTAACATTTTAAAATCATGTGTATTACACTAATCTGCTCGTATAATAATTAATGGTGTATTTTTTAACAGATTAAAATAGCAAACGAACATGCAGTCCACCTGATGATAAGAGGTTACTGCCGCCCATGGACATCGTAACTAGCTCCATATAAAACAAAGGTTCCATTTGAAGTAGATCACAGACACATTGCCACTCTCGAGTGCTAAGGTCGTCTCATATATAAGTGAGTCGCCAACCACACCTCTCCACTGAAACGCAAGAACTGCTTCCCGCTAGAAATTGGTGTGACCGTTGTATCTCCTGGTCGAAGTACACTGATTCTACCTGGTGAATGCTACAATTATACAAAATAACAACTAGTGTCCAATGTAAATAAATACCGACAGGTCAACATGCCGTCCGAAATACAGAAACTCGTATAACGCTTAGGCGCTAGCTCCTACGGTGACCTTCGAGTCTTGATGATAGCGGTCATTCTTATTTTGCGTTGTTACATCGTGAACCTACACATGATTGTCCACTGCTGAGCACGGGTATTCTCTCAGAATAAGAGAGTTTTAGGCCATAGCCCACCGTGCGAATTGGTAGACTTCATACACCATTTCCCTAGAAAATACACTACGCTTTCCCTGGAAATAACAACTACACATATAACTAATAAATAGTCGTGTGGTAGATTATAGTAAGTTTTATAGCCTAAACGGCTATATGCATTTTGCATTTTGCATTTATGGTAAAAAAAATGCTTACATTGAGTTATAACTAAATTTGGTCGATGGTACAAAAGCAAAATTGTTGCAAATTATATTATTAGATATAATGAACAACCAGTCCACTGACATTTAAAATACTGACGGTAAAATGAGTTAGGCGATTAGAGGAAAATATATAATATATTACATACCTATCTAAATAACTGAATAGTTACTAAAAACAAAACGTTTACATATATAGATAACATTATTGAAATCATTAGGTATTTTAACGTATATGAGGAACATTAACTCATTTATGCTTATATATTAGTATGACATTTTCTTTATAAAAAATGTACCTACCTACATATATGATTCTAATTCTTTCCCGCGGTTCTACCCGTTTGGGTCATGTTTACCACGGTAATCCAATAGCATTATTGATACTATATATAATATATAGTAATACATAAACCATTAGTGTGCCAATCCAAATTTGATCAATAATGTTCTTACAAACTTTTTCTCCTATAATATATTATAATAGAATTAAGGAAAGAAGTAAATATTATAGTAAAGTAGTAAGATTTAAATAAAATCAAACAAACCTATTTAGAAAGGTGAAAAAATCGCTGCCTGTTATTATGAATGTATATGGCGCTTATATGAAACATCACTCACCATTCTCATCACTCGACTTCGAAACCACCACCTCGACTCCTATTTCTGTTATATGACATCAGTTTTAGGCGTTGTTATTTTCTGATTCGGAGAGTATGGTAAGAAGGTACATGTTTGGCTTCCCATTTAAATCATCAGACCTAGGTACGCGTCTGTGGCTGAACACAGGTAAACAATTTCAACGAAATCGTATCAACAAACTGTCCCATTTATAATATTAATTAAGATAAGATTCAAAGTACAAGAGTCAAAGAGTTTTCATTAAATTTAAGTGTTTCAGTGTCAATTTTATACCCATTAAAGTCAACAGTATTAAAAGCTGTAAGTAAAACCTAATATTGCGTTATCTATAACACGCAAACCACCTTTAAAAGAGGAAAGTCCAATATAATTTTTAATTTAATAAGTTCGCGATCCTGTAAAAAAATGTAATTGAAGACATTAAAAGCAGACAATAATAGCTATATTAAAAATAAAAAGCAGCAGATGAAATAATAAATAAGTGGCGTTATCGAAATAAGGGTGACTACAAAATTGCGATTGGTCGCTGCGCAATCGTGTCGAAATATTGATTCCTATAAGAAACACAGGCGAACTATGTCTCATAGATGTTTTTATGAGTTATACTTGTTGCATAAGACAATTTTATTTAATAATCAATAAAACTGTATGTAATGTTTATTATTGTAAATTGAGGTGCTACCTTGATTCCACCATCTTGTCAACCTGATGAAATAATAGATAAACAATGTTGAAAGACTAACATATAATTTTACATATGTATACAGGAGTAGTTTTAATTTACCTACAAAAAAATACTTCAACTATACTGATGGTTATCATTGTACATATATGTATATACACATTGTGTTTTGCAACTTTTTGAATTTATGTAACTACTGTTGATATTCTACAATTGCTTGGTTGTAGTACATTCAATCAATACCCACAAATATACTTAGGTTATATCATATTTGCATTCAAGTATCTGTCGGCCATTAAATGATTTCTGGCCCACATGGATATCTAGTACTAACTCGTAGTATGACTAGAATCTGAATAACGTCGTACAACAAATGTTATAATATCTTTTGTATTTAAACATACGCATAAAAGTCGTTCATTTGTAATCATCATTTATTTAATACCGTATGACTTGCGCAGTGCAGCTCGTAAAGAGGACTAATGGGTGAAGAAAAAATTGCAATAAATGCCGCAATTACTGTTAGGTCACAGAAGAGCGGATCGTGCATCAACCACCTTACATAACGTTTATAAAGACAATTAAAATACTTAACTCTATCATTTAGTATAAATAATGGCAGTAGGTAATGATTGAGAAAAATATCTTTTGCATGTATCAATATATGGATCTATATAAACACATTAAGTGCATTGCCATGAGTTTGACAAAGCACTATCGTACTTTTCGATTTTCTCATTCTTAATGCCTATTAAATATAGAACTGCCTAAAATGAATAAATTAAGATTATATTTTTGAACATTTAAGGACATCTTGAGGGTAGTTTGTAACTATTACTTTGGAATGGGAAAGTGTTGATTTAATGTAATTTAAAATGTATATTTGTTTATAAAATTTTAAAATGTATATTTATTTCTCAAATTTAGACATGTTAATGTTAATATAAAATAAAAACGGTAGGTAAATTAGTGTACAGAATACCTAATGTACCTTGTAATATACCTTGTACCTTGTTACTGTGTTTCTTAAGTTCTATATTAGTTATGTTAATGTAAGTAGCAAATGAACTTGCAGTGGGACGAATAATGTTCGGTACTGGCAGCTTCTGTCCAAATAGAATGGATGTAAGATTACTGTTAAACAGTCTTCCAATTAGAATAAATAATCACATTCACGGGTTTTTTATCAACAGCATAAATTAAGCATGCAGTCTATAGATGTTAAATTGTCACACCCATTCATGGACATCTGTAAGTAGGTTGCCAACATTTCGTCGACAATACATAGTATTTTTGCAATACAAAGTATGCGAAAAAATATATTTTGCCCAGGGCCCTTGTTTACCCATCTACGCTGCTGCAAGTAACATCATGTAAGATACTCCTAAACCTCAAAGCAGTGAACATTTATAATTACTTATTAGAGGCAAAATTAATATTGTTCCAACGAAATGTGGACAAGTTGTGGTTAATAACTCACTTTCATATATTTTCATATTTTGTTTAGGAGTAAAGCATGTGTGATTTATCTGTTATTTTACGTAAAACCTCTATCTACCTTTTGCTTGCAGATGATACGCAGCATTATCACTTACCATCAGGTGGGCTGCATGTTCGTTTGCTACTTCGTTAGAAAATGCATCTTTGTAGCTTCTTGTGCCTACCTGGGTTGTGGGTAAGACAACATGATTAAAAAAACATGGCTGCGATAAACTGACTCCACAGGTCGATTGCCAGGTGGTAGACCTAATGTAGTTCGACCGGGGAAGTACGGTGGTACAATTGTAGCGTGAAGCAGTTCTTGCGTTTCGGTGGCAGGGTGTGGTTGCCGGCTTACTTTTACATCTCAGTCCTCGGGAGTACCAACGCATCTGTGATAGACTTCATATAGAACCCCTGTTCTATATGAAGTTGCTTACATATGTCCATGGGCGGCAGTAACCACTTACCATCAGGTGGGCTGCTTGCTCGTTTGCTGCTTCATATTTATAAAAAACACACACACACACTAATCTCTTCTTACAGAAAAATGTTATATGAATTTTATGTAAAGTGCAATTATCATATTACTTAGGGTAATTAAGATAAAAAATATTAAAAACATAATTTGTTTTGTAAAGCGATAAAATTTTACTACGTTTATTATTGCGAATATTTTAAATTTTGAGAGCCGTTCTCGTTAGTAAGCTCAATATTGATAAACACAGAGCAGACCATAAATCGCAGCACGCAAAAATGGCCTCTTAAAATACGGGCGCATTACTCAAATTCCCATCGCACAGCACTACGTGACCGAATTAAGGTGGTAATATCTCCCCTTGTAATTTCCGTAGCACTAAACTTCTGCCGACACTATATAATGTGATCCTTCGAACCGGAAGCAGGCGAGATACGCAGCACATTAGCATTCGGTAAACACATAAAAGCCTTAAATGCGCGATACGTTCGAATTAACGCACGAATTATAATACTGACGAATGTGTATGGATGTTTGTCTTTGGTGATTTTGGTAATAATGCGCTCACGTCAAATAGAACTTCGTTGTAAACATGTGAAGACAAATAGTAAGTAGTTATTATATTATCTTAAAAAACATATAGTACGATTATATTACAGTTAGTAAGGACTAAGTGTACGATTTGTAAACACTTATTGTACGATTCCATTACAGTTACAAAAGACTATGTGTACTATTTGCAAAGTAATCTCGAGTACTTTTATATAAAATGAAATGATAATTGTTGACAAATTCTATTCAAATTAGAATTTAAGTTTCTAAAAAATTGTCAATAACTTTACCAATATATTTCACAAAATAGAGCTTTAAGCCGTAAGAAGTAATAAATGCGCTTTCCATCGATATAACCATAAAAGCTTTATAAGTTTAAGCTTTCTATTTAGAACTTTTTAGCAAGCGGGAGAACCCTCGGGGAAATAGTAGTTAAGCAATACAACTTTGAATGGAATGTGAAATTTTAAGGGCGCGTTTGAGGGTAGGTGTTAAGTGCACTCTTACGTAAGGACCGATGAACGAGGGTTTAGCTGCATATTGTTGAGATATTTTGTTTATAACAAGGAATTTTAATGTTACTTTTTATACAAAAACTAAAATATTAAAAGGTCCTGAAAAAAAAGGTAGTGGAAACTATGCTGATTAGTGTATTATATTACTGAACTATGTTATCTGTACCACAATTATGGTATGTTTCCCAAATATAAATAAAATAAAATAAAATGTAATAAAAATTTTATATACATATTTTTATTGTCACTGGACCGTGTAGAGTTTTTATTATACATATAATAAAATCAGAAACATGAATTAATAAATAAAAATCTTTTTGGTTCATCATTTTGAGAAGAGTAAGTGGTGTCGCCTATGGTGCTCGATCACAATGAGATCGGAATCATACTTTAAGCTGATCGCCGGTTAGCTACTATAGTTAGAGCGATAGTTACTAAAACTTCCATTCAGTCGCTCAAGTTAAGCCGCTGCCGCTGGAGCATCCAATTTGTTGTTTGTGCCATCGACGAGCTGCACATACTTCATTTTAAGCAATGATTTTTTTACACTTCTGTATAAGCATAAGCGCATAAGCTGCATAAGCTACTAAATGGTCGCTAAGAAGTTTGACATCTGTTTTGACATTCGCGTTAACTACTACTTATTAGCTAAAGCTACCAGCAGCTCAAGCGATAAGTTTGTATATGATATACTGGCATTTTCTTTACCACTTTGATGTGGTAAAGTGGTCACAACTGGCACTGCGTCATTTTTCCAACGCGGACGAATCCTTATGTATTCCCTTCCACCTAAGAGAGCATAACGTATTAAGGACTCTCACTGACGAAAATTCGTGGCATTCGTCTGGACGCTCGGTATCGGATTACGAGACACCGTTAGCATTACATTCACAACCGGACAACATCAGCGTGCCTATTAGCGCGCCTGGCTCTGATGCATTACCTGGCTCTAAACCCTCATCCACCTTCTATGTCCTTCGCAAGCATTACTGACCCCAGAATCTAGGAAGAATTGCTAAGATTGTATTGCGCGAAATTTAAATAATAAAGATTTGTACAAACATTGTGTTCTGTTTAATAAGACTAATGGTATTAGATGTTTACCGAAATAAAATTTTATCTCTCCGTATAAAGGCTAGCATTGTTTGTATCATTAAAAGCATCCCTCCATTGGCATTAAGGGAAGCTTTACCTGCTACCCTTTGTAATTCTTTTCCGACGTCGTTCGTTTAATGTCAACCATTTAAGCCGATTTATAGCGAAGATAGGTTGAGCAATCAATATGTTAGCTACAATACACGGTCATTCCTGGATTGGTTGACCGTCTGTAGTTGTTTATAAAAGTCCTTTGCTTTAAAACGTATGAATTTCCTGAAGTGTGATGTGTTTCTCTTTTTATTTAATTTCCACTTAATTTATGCACCTTCTTTTGAATTTACTGCAATATCTTAAGGTTGGCCTTTTTTAAACGAACGTGCAGTCCATCTTATGAGAATCTGGAATCGACTCCAGGCAAGCTTAGAGTCCTACCTAGTTAGGCAACAAATGCGTTGATACCTCTGCATACTAAGATAATATAACATCTCGTATAAGTATGTCTCCCTTTAAATCTTTATAACAGCGCCTAACTGTGCGTTATTAAGCAAAAATACGATAAAAATTTGGCGATGGGGCCTCCGAAGTCGAGCCACAAAGCCTTTCAATTTTAATATTAGCGAACAGATTTTGTTAAAAGCTTCTACAGATATCAAATGAGTTCCATGTATTACGAAAGCTCCTTAAAAATTAATATCAATAGATAATTATGATGTACGTATCTCTGAGCGCCTTTACATATACAATCTCATATTAACCCTTTCACAAAGATCAAAAGCTAATCTACCTTATCCATCTAGAACCCTTTGAGCTTAATCCCTACGAATTCAGAAGTGACAGTAGGGGTTTTATACATATTGCGAATTTCATATTAGTAAGGCTTAAGGTACACATCCTATATGAAGATCATAAAGCATTACTGAATACTGTTACTATACTAATGAAGGGTATTTATAAAGCTTAATTAGTAACCTGAATGTTTGAGTGTGATGCCTGAAAGGTTGTGTAAAATTGACAGAGATTTTTAACATATAAGGATAAATAATAATTTCGATATGATTTCGTCATCGCTTGTTAATATTTTGGGTTCGTAAGTTTAGGCTTGTATTATCTTCAACAATGGGCATATTATAAATGATTATGAATTAAAGTAACGCGAGGTGGTAGACCCAAGTAGTTGTACCGGGAAGTACCAGTGCCACATCTATTTCTATCGTAAAGCAGTTCTTGCATTTCGTTGGAAGGGTAGGGTTGCCGGTTCATTTATATATGAGGCGAACCTCTTAGTCCTCGGGAGTAGCAACGCATCTTTGATCGACTTCTGATAGAACCCCTGTACTATATGAAATTACTTACAGATGTCCATGGGCGGCAGTAACCACTTATCATCAGATGGACTGCAGGCCCCTTTGTTATTTTATTCTTTTTAAAAAAGAGGACCTAACTTAAATGAGGGGTTTCCGAAATGTTCTCAAAGATGTTCTAACTTAGTTCTAAAACATAGGAACATACATACATGTGACTATTTCACATTTGTATTTAAAACTGTTTCACACACCAACAAAAGAACTCTAAGCTCTTTTCTTAATTAAAAATCCAAAAATTACGTATCTTAATATATATATGACAAATTTACATTTTTTGAGTCGGCAAAAAAGCGGCCAATTTGTACGTAACGCGTCGATAATTTTATCGTCCGCAGTGACCACGCTCATGAGTCGAGCCGTAATGGCCGATCCCTGTTCCCGTGGCGACGGCTCCCGGCTTACTTTTATATATTTGCCTAATGCGGGGATCATTCCCCACTCGCTCCCCGTGGATTCGATGTTTTAATGTTGGTAATAATCATATCAAATTTCACGCCTGTTCCACGAAGTCCCACAAAGCCATGCTTTTATGTTTTAAGACATGGTAGCTTTTAGTATCAGTTTTATCTGACATCTCCCTCAAACATGGCTTTTATGCCATTCAAGTATCTAATGTCATAAACTTGAAGAGTTTGGTTAGTTTAGAGTTAGTTTAGTTGAACGCGATAATCTCAGGAACTACTGGTCCGAATAGAAAAAATGTTTTTTGTGGAATAGTCCATTTATTGGGAGGGCTATATAACATCACCCTATGTTTGTTTGTCGTTTTTTATGCAGTAGCGGGTAAACCTCGCAGCACAACTAGTATATACAATATACATACATCATTTTATTCTGGGATTTTTAAGTTGTAGTATACTTGTAGTAGTTTGATGCTGACGTAATTACCAATACACTTGTTCTTTTTAGGGTTCCGTACCCAAAGGGTAAAACGGGACTATAAACTCCATACAATAAACGTGTTTTTTGCTCAATATGGTAGATAATGGTGCGGAACCTTTCGTGCGCGAGTCCGACTCGCACTTGATCTATTTTTTCAGATACAGCAGTTTTTAAGCGAAAATGATATGAGTTAAGATTATCCATACAAAAGCATACCCGTAGTCCGGACAAACGGTCTCCAGCGTAACCAAAACATCGAACCAATGGATTTCTCAGTATTTTAAAATAAATAATTAAACTGGCCAAGTACGAGTCGGACTCACACATATTAAATAATTGAACTGGCCAAGTACGAGTCGGACTTGGCCAGTTTAATTATTTAATTTAAACGAAGGGTTCTGTAAAAAACGTCAAAATCACGATTGTTGTATAGGCCCCCCGTTGAATATTTATTTTATTCTATTTTTATTGTCTGTATTTGTTGTTATAACCGCAACAATTATACATCATCTGTGAAACATTCAACTATCTAGCTATCATGGTTCATGAGGTACAGCTTGGTGACAGACAGATGGACAGCGGAGTTTTAGAACTATAGTTCTTATAGTGGAACCTTAAAAAGGAGGTTTGCCGAGTTATTTCTACTTAATACTTAGCATACCAATGTATTTATAGTTGACCTTAGATCCTCAGATCAGATTCAATCCTATTTGAGCTCGATGCTTGAGTTTTTATGGATAATTATGGGCGACAGCGTTTCTTCACTATCGTATAATATGTAACATTGTTAGTTACTAAAATTTCTAAAAAAAATACGTTAAGAATACAGTAAAAATTGAGAAAACTGATAATTTCGAATCGAATACTCGACGGCAGGCTTTTTAAGAGCTTTAGCCAAAAAAGCTTTCTTAGCTTTTTTCATTTTTATATTATTTATTTACTCAAGAAAATAAAATTTAATTAACGGTTAAACATAAACTCTCAATGAAACCGTGATTATCTCAAAATTAATTCAAAGAAAGCTACCAAATAAACAAGGAAGCCCCTCTAATACGATAAGATAACAAGATAGTCCTCAAGTTTGGGTAACAGATGACTACTCTTCTAAGGCGGCCTACACACCAATGCGATTGACAAACAGCAATTATATACGTTTTTTTTAAGTCGTTTTCTACACTCGTAGCACCGCACTAGGGTTTTCTCCTGTGTCGTAGGTGCCGTCACACACAAAGACGAATACACAAACACACAGACCCAAAAAAACAAAGATATCTAAAGTTGTGGTGTACGAACAATTCTTGTATACGAATAAAAATGAAGGGCTTATTGATTTATAAGCATTTTTATAGAATCATTCTATTTATTTATAAACTGCCAGACATTTTTCTTATAGTTATATCAAACGCCATATCTACATTACAAAATTTTAATATCGTGATCGTGATTTTATAATTTCCATGTATCTTTCTTACTTTTCTTCATGTCCATAATAAAGAACAATTAGTGACACCTGGTCTCCGTTCACGTGTGATGCCGTGACCAAGGGATATAGGGATACATACTTATTATAGATGATTACATGTGTTTAATTTAACTTATTTGTATTGGTTTATTTAATGGAGTAGATATTGATTAAAATCCACGCAAATATTAAAAGTTGTTTACGAATTGAAATAGGCATTTTTTTCTAAATATTTGTAACTTAGGATTCTGACAAAATTAAATATTCCCACACTAAATAACTTCGCTTTTTCTGGTTTTGAATATCGCATTAATACATTTTTGTCTACTTTACAATTACCTCAGTGCATAAACTGCCTAAAATAAGATCCTGTTCTGGATAGACTGAAAATAACGTTAAAACAATATCGATGTCTAATGACGCTTCAGACCAGTATAAGTACTAATTAGTCAGAATTTATAATTTTATATTACTTTATTTATTACTTTACCCGACGGCGTCAGAAGGTAGAGGGTAGTGTTTTTCGACCGTATGTATATATGCATGTATGTATGTTTGTTTGTATGTATGAATTTCTTTGGCACGCGTTACAGCCAAAACGGCTTGACGGATTGTGACGCATGATTAAAATCGTCTCAGTTTGCAGAGTGACATAGGTTCCTATATAATTAAAAAAAAACGCCCGGCAATAGAGAAAAAAGGGGGGGAGGGAAGTTTTTTTTACTATTACGACGATATGCTTCTGCTTAGCCCAATGGTTGACTGGTAGAGAATGCTTCTAGCATTAATTCCGCCTTTTTTAAAGTAATAATAAATAAATATATATCATTATGAGCAAAAATTTCGTTTTAAGCAGTCGGGTTTTTTGTTTTAATGTTTTAACGATGCTACTAGTTATATATTTGATATTGGTTGTTACCAATATTAAATTCAGACTAATATCTTCACCACTATATAGTTGCTTCATTGTTACAAAATGATAACAATGATGCTTCGAAGCTAATACAAAACCAAATGCGGAACATCGAGTAACAATGGAAAGGAAAATCTATTCTCAGAAGTGGTTCGCGGTGAGCGCTCAAAAATTCTATTATTGGACTAGAAATAGGACAGAACTAGCGTGCTGAAAACTGAATTGCTTCTATTTAATTTTCATTCGAAATACTAGGCTGCAGTTATTATCAGATTTGAAAGATGTTTTTATTTTTAAGCAACTTAAAAAGGCTTCAACAATAAAATAAAAATAATAAAATTGTTTTTAACAAAAGTCACAAGTCAATTCTGTGCTATGAAACAAGGTAATATAATTTAAATAAATATTGGTTTAATACATAGTTCTGCAGTCGACGCTCATATTAGGCACAGTTTCGTTGTCATTCTCCGGAGAAATATATTATGTTGAGCGCCGACTTCTGGACTAAGTACGAAACCAACATTTATTTAAATTATTTCTTACTTTTACGGAAAACTACATAAATCGGTAAATTACGTAAATCGGTTGTATTTTTAAGCTTTACCTTTAAAGTTTAACTAACAATAGATTGATCTCTAATTAGGACCAATACATTTACGAGTAGGTACGTAGAGACAATAGAAAAAAACAAGTGATACATTTTCAATATTTTATTGAATATCAAATTTTTACCGTGATTTCACAGATTACTTAATTTAATTTCACCTATTAAATGTATCCTTCTCCTCTTAGGGGTATAAAATCATTTTTTCCTTTTTTAACTACATCATAATATGGAGCCGATGTGAAAATGATTTAGTTTTAGCACCAATAGTTTAGGCTCTGCAATCATTCAAAGGTGAGTTTCCTTTTCATGTATATAAAAACAATTTCGCTGTCCGTTTTCTACTTGGATACAACACTAATTTATTCCTACCCGCTCAGTGGCATCTCATCATGTGTGCTGGCTTAAGTGTATAATTGACACGACAGGCTCGAAATAGGCCGCCTTGACACGCTTTACTACGTGCCTTGTATTTTTATAAGGCGGGTTCATCGCAATTGATATAAAAATCTTTTTTATATGTAAGCCCTGCTTTTGTGTTTATAACAATGATGAAATGATCGGTTTATTTTGAACTGCACAGCAATAGCAAAGGAGGATGCAGTCAAACGTGGTGGATGGTCACTCCCACCTATAGAGATCACCAATTAATCACAGATACAATAAAATAATTACGGTTACCTGAGGTTGTTATAAGTATACTAGCTATTTCCCACAGCTTCGCTCGCGTTAAGAAGTATTTCAGAAGTAGTTAAGTAGAATTGATCAAAATCCATTTTTAGCGGATGGCTACGTCATAACATCTACCTGCATGCCAAATTTCAGCCCGATCCGTCCAGTGGTTTGGGGTGTGCGTTGATAGATCACTATGTTAATCAGTCAGTCACCTTTGAGGAGTATATATTTAGATAGATAGTATCTCTCTTACCACACCTTTAAATGACCACCACCCCTTTAATGAACAACACATCACTTAACACTACGTTATTAAAACTGTGGCTGTAACTTTTGCTTATTTTAAATACAAAAAAATATAGCTATGTCATTGAAAATTTAACAAGTAAGTTTGTCCTTTAAAGAATATTGAATACCTAACTCGTAAAAGTTTTTTTCCCTTGTCACATGATTCAAACCAAAACATTGAAGCTTATAACTTCATTTTTATAATATAGAAGTAGCAAATGATCATGCAATCCACGCGCATGGACATCTCTAATCAACCCTATACCACAGGTAAGATCAGTCTTACTTTAGGCCAGCACCAGATGCTTTGCTACCCCTGAGGAGTAAGTAGGAGCGCTTCGAATAAGCATATATCCCTTACCACACTCTTCAGATCAGAACATAGCAGTGCATAATACTGATATAATTAGGCAGAAATAGACCTGACGGTGGTTGGAGTCAAACCGCAAAGAGTACTACCACCTTTGAACGTTTGAACCACCTTTAATGCTACTGTTATAAATCAGAAAAGCTGATGGTTTGTTGATAAACTCCGGTTGCGTTCCTTTGGAGATCCCGGAGTCCTCTTCGCAGCGCAGGACTGCCACCGGGGGGTTTTAGTGCGGTAAAAATCCCACTTAACCTAGCGTCGCTCCCACGGCGTCGGGTACCTTTTGAAAGTTTCCCCTCGATAACAAAAAAAATGGTTGATAAGTTGGTGAACGGTGATGTCTCCAGAATCTAATAACCTTCAAAATAAAAGAATAACAATCTTACCGTTTATTCAATTCATTTCATAAAATATATTTCGCAATATTAACCTTAATAGCAATGGCCACAATAGTGGAGTTTGCCACTCAAAGTAGAGACAATACGGATTCAGACGCTAGATCCGTTCCCCTGTTTGTTTGAAACATTTGAAACAACGGTATTGTTATGAAACATTCGCAGTAAGTCTACTTCACCCTGGAATGCTTCCGGGTTACTTAGGTATATGAAATGCTGATGTATTATCGTCCTTGTATGCAATTTGTTACAATTAAATAATTAGGTTTAATCAGAGGAATTAAGTAGCGCGATGTACATTACGCGTTTTCTTTGACCAAAAAGTCTTTAAGATATAATCTACGAATCGGCTGGTGAACTATACCATAAATCTCTCATTCAAGAAGGTGACCGGCGCCTAGCATAGAAACAATAATGCATTATTGATGGAACGATATAACATCCTATGCCGCGGCGATGACGTCGTCGCTGGCGCAGGGTCTACGGGCCTTGAGGAACCCCTCCTTGCCCGGGCAATTCGCTGGGGGAATACGATTAAAATAGGTAGATATGTTTATGTTACCGAAGTGATAACCGTTTGGAGATTTTCCTGATATTAAGTTATCATCGCTACCCAATGTACCGCTGAATTATCAGAACTCGATCATAGATGCATTGCCACTTCCGAAGACAAGATAGAACATGTCGTATTCCATCCATCCAACACTCTTAAATGCAAGGCTAGACACATGACTCGCCTAATGGTTTTTTTTTCCAATAGTCACTGCGTTTAGCATAAGAATATGCTGTCCATCTTGTAGATTATTCTTCTCAATCGCTTCTTACGACATACATAAAAAGAACCCTCTCTTCAGCTTCCTACTATAGCTATTCAAGACCTGCGCGGCACAACGGTACAGTAAATATAGGACAGCTATTTAATTGTGTGATTTCTGATATACACCTAAGAACGGAATTGGAAGATATCTGATATACTTGCCAAATTATTAAAATGTTATTTGTATCCTTATTTAAGAAAAAGTTTATTCACTGCAATTTATTCAACCAAGTGTTAAGGCAGCGGCTTAAACTGTCTTCGCGTTGTAACTTATTGCTTTCAGCAAATGTACCTAACAAAGTACTGAATAAGATAAAAACAATGCTGCATGTAGAAAGTTGGATTAGTATAACCTCAGAATAGCTAATTAGAGTCGAAAAAGTTTTGGAGATGTTAATCTCAAGTTTGGAAGGAGTTGCGCCTATTTAAAAT
>DWNE01004034.1:0-15770 GCA_018249875.1 Cecropterus toxeus
CTAAACTCATCATTCATATTTCTGTCTGGCCGGGAATCGAACCCGGAACCCACTGCACGTCAGACCGGTATGGTGACTGCTCCGCCACGCGGGTCGTCATTTTATTTTCTTAGAGGTTGTTTTTTTTAAAAATGGTGAAATACCTAATTCATTATTTCAACCTATAGAGCCTGATACTAAGTTTCATAGAGCTTGCTACAAAATTAGCGGACTTTCATACAAACTTTTCACCCCTATTTAACTCCCTTAGGGGTTGAATTTTTAATAATCCTTTCTTATCGCTCACTTACACCATAAAAGGAACCTTTGTACAAAATTTCAAAGTTCTAGGTACAGTAGTTTCGGCTGTGCGTTGATATATAAGTCAGTGAATCGGAATTACCTTTTATATATATACACTAGCTGTTATACGCGGCTAAGTACGTGTAGATTATATTGTAACCTTATTAGCCCCTATGCAACCCCCCTTAGGGGTGAAATACTAAAGAGTAATTTATTAATAGGTGTCTTCAAAAACGAGTCTATAGTATTATATAAATTTTATACATGTAGCTTAAAATTTTCTAGCTTTCTTTGTGCGATATTAAATCAGTCAAACAGTCAGTCAGGACAATTATTTTATGGCAATTGATAATATCTGTCCATACTTATAGATAGATTAGATCTTTCAAAATGGTATGGACCCCAAAAACAAATTGAAAATCAAGGATTACGTCAATAGAGAATATCAACTGACCCATTGTTACACCCTGCTGACGCACACCCCTAATCGCTGGGAGGGTTGAAAAGACAATGGCCACAATTATCACAACCACATAATCTAGAATCTCCAGCACAAAATCTCTTTGTAAGAAAACTAATTGAATGGCCGGCAATGGGGCATTCGGAATTTACAATAGACCGAAATAGACGAATCAATTAAGTTTAAGAGGATATCTATTATCCTTCTGGTTTCTTATCTTTTATCTTTGTTATCTGTTTATCGATTTACGTGGCGTAGTCTAAGCCAATTTTGTTAGAGAGCTAAACAATTATATAAGATTTTTAGAAATATTTGTGAAATCAAAATATGCATTAGCTGATGGTAAGTGATCACCACCCATGGATGTCTTTAAGCAACTTTTAGTAGAACGGTGGTTCTATATGTAGTAAACACAGATGTGTTACAATACCGGAGGACTAACATAATTGAATCATGGAAGTGAGCCGGCAAACACACCCTTCCGCCGAAACGCAAGAACTACTTCATGCAATCATGAAGCTAGTAGAACCCTTTGTAGTTCGTCGAAGCACCACCGCCACACCTATTTCTGCCTAATAACAACAGTATTAAGCGCTGCTGTGTTCTGGTCTGAAGATTGTGGTAAAGGTGACATACTTATCCGAAGCTTTCCAACCTAGTTCTCTGCAGTGGCAATGAATCTGTGACAAACCTCAGGTAAGACTTTGATCTTATCAAGGGTTGACTTCAGAGATGTCCATGGGTGGCAGGAACCACCTACCATCAGGGGACTACATGCTCGTTTGCTGCTTCATTATTATAAAGAAATGCTTGAAAAAAGTCCCCAGTCGCACCATATCCTTTTTAAAAACTTATTTCTATTCAAAGTGGATCTATAAATAGAACAAATGCTTTAAAAAAAACAAATGCTTTCTACACTCATAGCCCCACAGTAGGATTTTCTCCTGGACTCTCTACGTGGATGCCATGGACACACAAAGACGAATACACCAACACCAGACCGAGAACAGAAATCTAAACTCATCATTCTCATTTCTGTCTGGCCAGGATTCGAACCTGGGATCCACTGCGTGTCAAACCGTCATGGTGACCGCCCCACCACGCGGATCACTTTTAACCAAAGGCAGGGATTATTTGAATTACCTTTATTTATTTCTTAGCGAGATATTTAGAAATACATGTCCATATACCTACAGTCAACATACTTCACCAAATGCGGATGTTTTAATAAATTATGTGGTAAAAGTATGACCTGGGTAAACTCTGGTAAAATGTAACCTTTTATAACCGTTATGTCGGCATTATGTCGGCCACCCATCTTTCCTGCATACTTATCAATTTTCATGCATAACATATGCGTACACCTGATATTCTCTAACTAGGGGTTAGGTGTTTAGCTAAACCTCGTGATTACGTGCCATGAATATAGCAAGTATGAGGTAAATTGATCGTATAATAATAGAAAATTATCATAGGTTTCAAAGCTATGTAAAATAGCGCTGCATACATGTAACCACATATATGTAGTTATGCGAAGGTCCGTGTGTTCGTTGCATATATTTGCAAAAATTTCATGTATGGAAATTAACTTATGAAAGACACTTCTTAGGTTTTTAAAAAAATTGTCCGTCTGTTTGAAGTGTTATCAACTCGCATTAAATGAAAACTAATAACCAATGATAACTAACCAATGAAATAAGGTTAAAGTTTTTTTTTTATATTTACTGTCTATAAATTGCTGTAACATTAAGTCGTAATTTTATAAAAACCATCTCTCAGTAACGTTTTCAATTTAAAGTCATGATACATTTTTGTACGGGTGAAACTGCGGGGCACAGCTAGTCATTAACACTACACTGTTCTTGTTATGCAATTTAATTTTACTAAAATATAATGCAAAGAGTAATAGGTAGAGAGTTTCTACAGATCCTATCTCAAACACGAAAAATGCATCTATTGTCAATGTCAAAGTCATGTCTGAGCTCGGCACTAAATGGTATGCCATAATTAAATGTATCTCCAGAATTTATATACTCCGGTATATCCTTATGTAAAGCTTTAAGTATCCCATTTAAAGCGCCAAAAACAAAAATATAATAAAAACAAACATAAATTGGAAACTAATTTATCTTTGTTTTCGGCGCCTATGTCGCGTGTTTCAGTATCGATGTCCGAAACTCGGCTTCTGACATTAGATAAAGCGCTTGATTAATCACTCCAAATAATTAAGGGCACAGAATTTTAATGAGCCAACCATACATGCAATTGAACTTTCATAGGCCTTGTTCGGTAACAATGGCTTTGTTTGGTTAAATGCTTATTGTTTTAAGGTTAAGGCGTTTTATGGTACAAATCCCATGCCCTCTGACATATTGGTTATCATCGTCTGACATGTGGGTCCGTCTCTCTTCCCGTGAATAGTGTAAGAGATGATCTAGCAGATGGACATCAGCTTCTTCCTATGTGATTCAACTCCAACTGCGCTAACCAACCAGCAGTAGATGGAGGATACAAATAAATAAATAACAGTTCGTCATGTTTATACGTTCGTATATGTTTACCAAGATTGAACTGATTTTACAAATATTATTGCAAAGATAATTGACTTCATAGGCATTTACGTTTTACAATTTTAGGGTATCTAAATTAATAAATAGGAAGTTTTATATAAACTTGGTTACAGAACATTTTTTCCTAATATTTGCAAATATTTAGCAAAAAAATCTTGATCAAAATGATGAAACAAATTTTACTTAGACACAATTTATCCAAAACGACACCTTTATAACTGTTAAAGACACAGATTAAAACATAAGCCTGGTCTGGAATCCAATCCGGAATCCTTAAATTCGTTAAAAATATAATTCTCCTAAAACTACAAACGATATCATGCAACATGAAACAATGCTAACATCAAACGAACAATAGATGGCGCTCCACGCTCACCCGTTCTTTTACAACACCCTTCAACTTTATATTGCTTCTCCAATTTTTCCATTTAAATTTCCATTTTATTATAAAAACCCGCTAGTAATGTTTCCCCACTGTGTTGAAATTTTCACTTGTCCCCAGGGAAATACGGGCTACAATTCACTCGATAACTATCACACGTCCGGTAAAATGTGTTCTGTATAAGCTTTAATGTTGGACTAGTTGTGCCCGTGACTTCAATTACGAAGACTTTTGGATTTTTTGAGACTGATTTATAAAAGTGCTGTCATAGTCAATTCAGTACATACAAAACACACAAGTTACATCGATTTTAAGATTTCGTTACCATAATTACATGTTAGTATATTTTTTATTATTCATGGGGAAGGCCTACCGCTTAGATGAATATTACGTCATTATCGATTTTAACCGAATGAGACAGAAACAAAAATATGTATATCTTATCCATTACATGAACAGTAACTGACAGCTAAAAGCTAACACGATATGTAAAAAAACTGCGTATCTATATTGGTTATTAGCTCTGGGTCAAAGGATCTAGAAAGGGAGATACTTTTAAAAGACATTCCAACTCAGAACATCAGAGGCTTAACTGGATCGACTTCAATTCTATTTGACGCTGATTTCTGTTGTACATTAGCATAACGTCTATGTGCCATGACCTCCATCAAGCGATGGCATGTTTATTTACTACTTCAATTTTATAAAAAAGACATAAATTTTAATACTCCTACAATTAATAACAGAAAACTACAAGTTCTTCTCTAAAGCAATACATTTATATACATAATAAATCTGTCTTTTGGTTTAGAATTCCAAGGTCATACAAAACTTAAATTATTACAACCAAACACGGACAGACAGTCACTTACATGGAATGATGTATATGAATGTAATTTAACTGGGATACATTTTTGGGTCGAGTGCCTCTGAAATGAACTTTTGACGTGTTACATAATATCGTCCTTTGCGTGGGCATAGGGTTGAAGTGGAAAAGTTTAGCAATTGGATGAAATTTAAAAAGGATGGGCTAGGTGAACACTATTATTATTATATTTTACTCGAGACTGGAAATGTTTTAGAATATAGTCGTTTTCTACACTCATAGCCATCCATTAGGATTTTCTCCTGTGTCGTGAGTACCATGGACGCACAAAGACGAATACACAAACACTCAGACCCACCCGGCTCACTTCTATATAAGGCAACCATCCTAGTCCTCAGGAGTGGCAACACATCTGTGATCGACTTCAGATAGAACGCCAGTTCTGTATGAAGTTGCTTACAGAAGTCCATGGGCGGCGGTAACCACCTACCTTTAGGTGGACTGCTCGTTCGCTACTTCATTTTTATAAAAAAAAACCAGACCCAGAACAGAATCTGAACTCATTATTCAAACGTCTTTCTGGCCGGGGATCGAACCCAGATCCCACTGCGTATCAGACCGGTATGGTGACAGCTCGGCCACGCGCGTCGTTGTCGTCGCGCGTTTTACCCATTTTCTAGAACATTTTCTTATATTTATTACAAGATCTGGTGAGTATCACTGCTAACTACCAATAACAACTACTAATGCGGATTGGTGGCTTTTAGCAACGGACAGGAATTTAATGCAATGTTTATATATGGAGGAACAAACGATCAACAATTCACCTGACAGTAATTGGACACATTACATTGTAACCTCTCTGTAGAGCTGGTACCTGATGTCCACCCCAGATGCTTTGCTACTCTTGAGGTGTAAGAGTGTTGTCTTATATATCGTTATCGTTGTCTTATATACGTCAGTCGTAATTTACACTCTTCTACTGAAACCTTATATAGCGGTAACTCAGCGTGCAATCTTTTTGTTTTTTTTTTTTTTTATTAATATGAGCAAGCAATGCTCATATTAATAAAAACGAGCAAACAAAATAAAAGCATGCAAACGTGCAAGCAGCCCACTTGATGGTAAGTGGTTACTGCCGCCCATGGACATTTGTAATCATCTTCATATACAACAGGGGTTCTACATGAAGTCGACCGCAGATGCGTTGCTACTTCCGAGGACTGAGATGGTCGCCTCATCTAAAAGTGAGCCGCAATCTATACAGCCACTATAAAATTTCGATATTTACAAATGCTCATAAGTTCTCAAATATGATTTAACGAAGAACTAACTTCATCTCTTCTCCGTTCTCCCAGTAAACACGCTCTCAGAGTGAGGTTTATCTAATACTCCACCATTCAAGCCAACTGGATTGGTAGACTACACCCTCAAAAACTTTTTCTACATAACTTTCTGTAATGTTAGTATTTTTCACGATATTGTCACCACACCGCTATAATAACTGATTTAACCAAGCGAATCGTCAATAAAAGGTTTACTAGGCGGTAGAACCAGTGTAGTTCGAACGGGGAGGTACCACCGCCGCACCTATTTCTAGCGTGTAGCAGTTCTTGCGTTTCGGTAGAAGAGTGTGGTTGCCGGCTGACTTATATTTGAGGTAAACATCCTAGTCTTCGGGAGTAGCAACTCATCTGTGATCGACTTCAGATAGTTAGTCAGATAGATTCCTGTTCTGTAGGAATTTGCTTACAGGTGTTCATGGGCGACAGTGACCCCTTACCATCAGATGGACTGCATGTTCGTTTGTTACTTTAGCCTGTTAAAAAAGAGGCAAAATTAAAAATCACTGGTCTCTATACAATATATCTCTTAATATACTCAAGTGGGGAGAGCCTTACAAGTGGGTACATACTCAGCGATGAGAACTATTTGACCCACTTGTCAACGACGGATATAATTAGCTGTCACATGACAAAATGTCAAGTAGTAAGAGATACCCTCTTATGTAACAAACAATGACGGTAGCTCACTGTCATTATGAATATACCCGCAATTAGTATTGTCTTGATTACAAAGGAGTAGGTGGCGGTTACAGCTAGTCTTACTAGGGTCTTAGGTAACACTTCAATTTCCCTATATTCTGAAAGATAATTATTGTTACCAATGTCGCGTCTCATTTTTTTCGTATCTCTACACACTGTCACACTCGGCTTAATTTTAATTAACTATCAATCGATCGAAACTGACAATTTTAAGAAGGACAAACTGTATTTTAACTGAGAACAGCAAGATTAAGTACCAGGGAACCATCAACTATGTTGGTCGCATCGCTCGCCAACAACTAGACTCCCTCGATCAATTTGTAATGCTGAATAAGGTAAAAGGAAAAAGAACCAGGAGCCGATCACCTGCACTTCTACTCGTTGATGTGACCAAATAGCCACTGTTTCCGGGATCCATTGCGACCGCCTGAAAGGCTATAAACAGAACTACCTTAAGGAGAATAACACAAAACATGTCAAGGCCTTCATGTACAAGACCTTCAGCAATTTTAAAAACATTTTCTACACTCATAGCCTCACCATACATATACATCACATTAGGATTTCCTTCTGTAACGTGTGTACCATCGTGTAGACCACTCGGCCGCGCCGGTCGTCAAAAACGGAATGAAGAAAACTACACAGAAACAGTAAAAATAATTTATTAAACTCTAGTAGACAAAAAATGTATAGATTGATTATTAGAGTAATTCATTTTGAATGTACCGAGGTCTAAATATAGACATTTCACAGAAATTCTACTAAAGATACTTTTCTTCTGTCTACCTGGCTAAGAACCCTACTCTAAAAACTCACGCCGCTCCAAACTCGTATACAACTCGAAGGCATTTCACATTAATCATAGCACACCTCATTAACAATACCTTATCGTACTATACACCTTTTAATGTAACTTTAAAGGGGGCATTATTACACTAATAATATTTCTTAGCTATTTTATCGGCCCTCATGTTTCAGCGGAGAGTTAGTTAATGTGTGTCAGCACGCGACATCTGGTGATTAAAATTAATAATTAGTTTATGGTGGTCAACATATTAAAGGATTTTATCCGTAAAAAACAGTGGGGAAGTATTTTTGTTATTTATTTGGAAGGGGACTTTTCTTTTTCCTTTTATGAATAGATATGTAAATGTTTATACTGTCAACTTCAACAATAAATGAATATTGTGTAATCATTTTATGAATTTTTTTATTATTGTTTTTTTTTTTAGTTTATTGGACATGGTATTGAATTCCTCATTTTTTTACTTTGATAAAATTAAATAATAAACATATACTTTGTGGAAATATCATTACAATACCAAAATAATAAAATAAAAATATACATTAAAACAACAAAGAAAAGATAATCAAAATAGATTTTCAGCGTCAAAAACAAACATACAAAGACACAAAGGAATAAAGTTAGAAACACGCAAAAGGATATAAGACCTATTTATCTCAATAATACAATACAATTATTAAGAGATCCTACTATAATTCGCTGAAAACAGTAATTCGATCAATTCACTCGACCGTAGGCCTAGACAATTCATCGGTATTCAACATAGAAGATATTTAGGCTGGAATACTAAGAGAACGCTTTGGGCGACTCTCAACAAAACTGAGCACAAAGAGGCCTATATTTACATACCGAATGGTTCTTTAGTTGGATAACTCGTGAACAATAGGCTAAGATATCTTTTTGTTTAAACTTCGGGCACATCTGAAGTTTAGTTTGGAACATACTCAATAATGTATGATATATGGGTTGAATTCATACAGACTCACTTATAAAAGGTTTAGAGCGTGTATGTATATAATAACATTTGTATGTTTGTAACGACGAGCCGTGTGGTGGAACGTTAACCGTAAAGGGCTAAGACGCAATGGGTTCCGGGTTCGATCCCCGGTCAGACTACATCTGAATAAGCTTAGATTCTGTTCTGTCAGGGTGCTTATGTTTTCGTCTTATATATTATATATGTGTGTATATTATGTGTCCAAGGTACTCACGATACAGGAAAAAATCCTAGTGTGGGACTTTGAGTGTTAAAAGCGTTTGTCTATAATTATTTTTAATGTTATCCAATAATATAATAATGTTATGTAATTATTACAACGCGAACACTTACACACGTTTCAAATCACTGTTCTATAATACATTAAGATTATGTATGTATCTTACTATATGTAGCATAGAAACACGCACAAAGATACTTTGAAGCGAAAATACTCTATTTCAAAGTACGTATTAGAACTTGCAAAACCTAATCAGAATGTAATTTAAAATATCACAACTATATTTATTTGCCAGGAACTTAATAACACATATCACAAGGCATATAAAAGCAATAACTTGTAGCGTTAAAAATAAAGGTCACGAAAATACTGTTCAAACGAATTTTGTATAAAAACACATTTAAAAAAGCTACAAAATACAAAACCCAAGAAGCAGAGTTTGAATAAATCATATAAAAACATTTTCCTCCTTCCACCGGTCAAAAGTAGGTAACCGATAACACCCTCGTATTTCGACCTTATCAATAACATGCGCCAAACGGCCTTAATATTGCACCAACGCCAAGTGAAGATATGCTGAATATTTTATTCAGGAAGGTAAAGCGGCGAACAAAGAAATGCTTTGGATCGGGCCTAAATAAACTTTGGCATTACTACGGGTTCTCGCATGGAGTCCCTAAAATAACCTTAAAATTCTATCGCCTTTTACAATCGTATTTCAATTGGGTTTCGTAAATTAAAGGATGAATATATAAGCAAAGTGCTAAGGGAATGAAAAATGTATTATAAAATATCGTTTTTTTCGTATTGTAACATCTGACGCGAATTATAGGTATAGGGGACTTACTTAATTATATGGGGATATGCTTTGACTTATTATGAATATTTTTTACAGACGTCACATTTCAATAATCAAATTCAATTTTAACTAAACCACTGAACAACTTAACAAACAATGAAAACCTTTTAGTATAATATCAGCCTATTCGTGGAATGTCTTGGAAGAATCCTTCCTTGTGCAGCGTCACGGCTTTTCCTGGTACGTACGCAATATAGACCTCCATAAAGATGTTGAGTTTCCCACCATCTCGCAATACATAAATAGCTGTGGACTATTTAAATCTGCTGACGTTATAAAGAATAAATAAAGATCGTACTTTATGTCTTACACTTTCATCGTTTAGAAATGTTTTAGGAGGGCCTGAAGCTAAAAAGATCAATTTAATTTACCAGCGAAAGAAAGGCATTTAAGTAAATCTAAAAATTTAGATATAAGAATATAGCTAATGCAGATCTAGAAATATACATAATAAAGTTTTCGATCGCATTTTACAACACCTTCCTTAGTAGTGCCCGAAAGGCATAACCCGACCCGCCGGAGGCACCGACATTATTTATTTAAAACACTCAAAGGTCTAACAGAAACTAGATAATTGTTCATCTACAATTTCCACGTAAATTATCTTATACCTCACAAAAGGTCCAAGGCCTTCACTGAATTAAATTTTATGATCCGGGTATAATATTTCGCGTGCCTGCTCGTCATTACTTTGTCTAAGTTACGCGCTTTCGTCTAAATCTAGGTTCTTGTGGTTGAGGCCATTGTGTTTGATTTTACTTTCGTCGGATCGTACCATCAATATGTCAGTTTTATTTTTTGTTATAGGAATAGCAAGGACCTTCTATTATATAATCTCAATTTATAATCTCTTCAGTAAATTCTTATTAAATACAGTATTCAAATATCAATGTTGGTTGCTTGCCCTAAATTTTAGGGCTCACATATTTTGTGTCAATAAGATCTTGGTAATAATATGTGTACTTAGTATCTCAGTTGAGTACAATACAAATGAACGAATATATGCATGAAGGATTTAAAATTTAAAAAGCCAATACTTATTATAGCTCTACCCCTCGTTTAACTCCGCGTTGAAAAAAATGAAATATAACTTTCAATTTTAATAACTTTTGATACAGTAAATGAATTTTACTGAAATAAAGTCCGTACGCGCTTGTACATACGTACATGTACGTACGTAGCTAATATAAATCCTTTAAATGAAACGTAGTATTTTGAGTTTGTTTCAAATTTAACCAAACAGACAATCTAAAAAATTTTAAAAAAAGTCTAAGATTACTTATTGTCAGGTCTTCAATTTGATTTTTTAGACCAATAATACTACGAAGGCATAGGAACAAATAATATATATACAAAGTATTAAAGGCAAAGACCGTATTCCAACTAAAATACTTATAAGTTGATGTAGTTTGATCCACTTAGAATCTTGGCACAGCAAGATTTTAAGAAGCCTTCGACGTAAACTTTGCGAAGTCATACAAAAACCGTAAGTCAACCAATTAACCCCAATTACGGTAAATGGAAATAGAATCGGTTTAAAAATGTCTGTTTGCACAACAGAACTTTGGAATCCGTTGAAAGTTCCCAACACTCCAATTAAATCACTGATATTGAAAACAGGTGAGCCATACTTTCGTGCCAGTCCCGTGCCAAAATGTAATTAGAACAGTTAAAATATTCACGACATAAGCCCAGTTTCAGGATAACAATTATTTGTTAAACAATCGTGGTTTAAAGTGTACGAGTCGTTCGGATAAATGTGGGAGAATTTACCTATTTGTTCGTTCAGAAATGTCGAACGGGAATCCTTGGTAAGAAAATCACGGACTATGTTGAAATAAATGTTTTAAAACGTAATAAGTCATTGTTCTACTATTATAGGATTAGCACGTTACGTTCAAGATTTATCTCTCTCTCGTCAACCCTTTATTGTCCCACTGCTGGGCATGGGTCTTCTCTCAGAGTGAGAGAGTTTTAGGCCATAGTCCACCGCGCTGGCGAAGTGTGAATTGGTAGACTTCAAACATCTTTGAGAACTCTTTTTTGCAGGTTTCCTCACGATGTTTTCCTTCACCGTAAGATTTATCTAACCACCATATAATGTTTTTTGGCGAATGTGAGAAATTGATTAATCATAATAAATAGATATATATGTATTTATTACCCGACTGCTATAGAAGGATGGCAATGTTTTTCGGGCGTATGTATGTATGTATGTTTGTTTGTATTTATGTCCATGTCATTGGCACGCGCTACAGTCCAAACGCCTTGACGGATTGTGACATATGACATATTATTAGAATTGTCTCAGTTTGCATAGTAACATAGTCTAAATAATTTTTTAAAATGGCGCCTGGATATAGAGGAAAAAGGGAGGGGAGGGATCTTTATTTTCCTATTACGACAATATGGGTATCAAATGAAAGCTGGTAAATAGACCAATCAAATATACACATATATCTATTGTAATAATTTTTACATGACTATTTGACAAAAAGTTACATAAGCGTTAAACAGGTATATCAGTTTAAACAATTTATTTTTAAGCAGTCGGGTTTTTTGTTTTAATGCTTTAACGATGTTATTAGTTCATCAAATTCATGTGCTTCACGGCTGAACTAAGCCTCCTCTAAGGACGCTTTTGTCAATGGTCACCGCGCCTTGCACGCGTGCTAATGTGGTTCTAAATATTGCATTGGAAGACGCTGCTGTATTTCCAGTATTTTACCCGACTAAGTTGGTAATGTTTTTAGTGGTAACGCGACAATATGGGTATCAAATGAAAGCTAGTAAATACACTATTCTAAATATATATTATAGTAGCTTTCAAATTATTAACACAAAATATCTACTATATTACCTTAACTTATTATTAACACAAAATATCCTTCTACACAGTCAGGTTTTTTGTTTTACTAAAAAAAAACACACAAACGCATCTACACTCATAGCCCCACACTAGGATTTTCTTCTGTGTCGTAGGTGCCATGGACACACAAAGACGAATACACAAACACCTAGGCCCAGAACAAAAATCTAAACTCATCATTCATATTTTTGTCTGGCCGGGAATCGAACCCGGGACCCACTGCGCGTCAAACCGATATGGTGAGCGCTCTGCCACGTGGGTCGTCTTTACTATTTTCCTATTCTACTTTTTCTTACTTTTCTTCTACAAGATCCAGGGGAAGAGAGACAGTGATATTCAAAATCGACAACACACCGCTTTTTACCAAAATCTGTAAATCATGCTTCACGTAATAAATTAATTATTACGTAATAGTTTTTGCAAAAAAAAAAAAACGGTACACCATATTTATTTCTTAAGATGATACCTTAAGAAATAAATATGGCGTACCGTTTTATTTTTTTACCTTTAAGAAAATCATATAATATTCTCTATGCCAATGGGAACACACGAATTTCAATATACGAGTAGCTAGTCCATTAAATATTATCACCACGTTAGAACGGTATAATTAAAACTTCCTAACTACTGAGATTATCTTACCGACTTTGCGAAAGTTCTAAGTTAAGGTAAGTATATCATTATGACATTCCCATTTGGTGGATGTTCTTCCATTTTTATTAACGTCTTTATAACTTATGTTTTAGATTTTCAAACTATATAGTAAAACGATCTAGAAATCAGGCCCAGTTTAGAACTGTGTAGATAATCGCAAGTAAATGTCGCAGAAAGAAGATTCGGAAATGGAGAAGTAAAATTGTTCCGATCTCCCTATCTGCAACTTGAAAATCTACCTCCTAAAATAGGGGTTTGGATTCAGTCAAGCCTTGGATGGGTGAGCGCAAGTTAATATCGCAGAATGAATGCACAATGAAGTAGCGGAAAAACTGACGGAACCATCTTCTTACCTCCTGATTAAATTGTCTCAGGTTATGGGGGTGAAATACGTCAAACCAGTAAGCCTCAAGGTAGCGCGTGTGATGTGCAGTGCCTCGCGTGGCAAAAAGGTCACCATGCCGGTCTGACACGCAATGGGTTCCGGGTTCGATCCCCGGCCAGACAGACATCTAAATGATGAGTTTAAATTCTGTTCGGGGTCTGAGTGTTTGTGTATTTGTTTTTGTGTGTTCATGGTAGCGACGACGCAGAGAAAATCCTAGTGTGGGGCTATGAGCGTAAAAAGCGTTTAATTTCCGAAAAATGTGATCGCAAAGTGACTCCATCTTTAAGAAAGGTGGGCCCTGTAGAGGGCCCCAATGGCGACAACTTACTGGGACTGTGGAAGATCGCTATTGCGTATTCGACAGGGAAAAGGCATCTAGAGAAAGATCGTAGAATTTTACCGACCAAACTATTACAACTTTGTTTATTTCATCATTTCTGAATGGCATGACTAATACCTAAAGTCTATAATTAACTCGTATCTCTATCGTTATAATTTGGGGTCGTAAAACAAGCTCATAATGCGGACTAATCGGTTTAATGAGTTTTCATTTCACGCTACGTTTTCATCAATCCATTACTATTTCTCTGAACATGGGATTTATATGTAGTAAGAAGTAAATTTATACGTTATATTAAGATACAAACCACACCTATTTCTAGCGTGAAGCAGTTCTTGCGTTTCGGTGGGAGGATGAGGTTTCCGGCTTACTTTTATATGCAGCGATCATCTTAATCCTCGGGAGTAGCAACGTAAGTATGCTTGACTTCAGATAATAATATGTGAAGTGATTTACAGATGTCCATGGGTAGAAAAGACCACTAGCACTCTACAAGACTCAATGCTTGTTTGCGGCTAAATCTAAAGAAAGCGCCGTTAATAGTATTTTGAAGGTTCAGGTACAGTGTTTTAAAGTTAGGATCTCGTAGTTTTGCTGCGGAAATACTACTACACCTTTTTCCTTTTAACGTCAGTATTAAGTGCTGCAGAATTTTGTCTTGAAGGTTGTATAATGCAATAACTTAGGGTCGTTCCAACTTAACCGTGAAGGTAAGAAACATATTTACTGCACATTTGGTAAAAAATATCCTATTCATATTAAGAATGTATTACAGGTGAAACCAAATACAGTTATCACTTAGCATGAAATGAAAATGAAATGAAATGTCTTTATTTTGCATAGGCCTACGGGGGCACTTACAAATTGTCAGTTACAATATTTTTTTCTTACACTACCACCGGATCGGAACACGACCACAACTGAGAAGATCCGGCAAGAAACTCAGCGGGTTTGTCTTTTTTGTTTGTATAATATCTGTTTATCTTTCTTTTTTTTTAACAATTATTTTTTTTACATTAAACAAGCTATTTATATCTTTGCTCTTTAAGGTTGATAAAATACATTTTTTTTTGTTTAATCCAACATCATTAGAAATGAAAGTCATAAAGATATAACTCTGCATTAGGGAGTCGGAATTATATTACATCAAGAATTAAATGAAAATAAAATATGTGATATAAAAATATAACAGCAATATTAACACTTCAGTATATCAGCAGATTCCAAGAGTAATTTCATAAAACTAAGCTAAAATATTTTCATGGCAAAAATCCTCCTAAAATGTAGGTCACACCGTAAAACAGAATTATCTCCACCACCAGTGACAACGTCATTAGCTCTTGGTTAAAACTGTTAAGGGTTGTCACATTGGCTTTTACTGTACATTGGGCTTAGGGTTGATACACATTGGCAACTTTTTATTAACTTAGGTACATAAATATAATTTGATTTAATTTACTACTTTTTTACCAGTTGGTGTGCTAAGAGATACCAACGAACAGACCAGAACATCGCATAACACCACTGTTATTAGTCTTACAAGGAGTTTCTTAGTTTTCAGGAGAAGACAACCGTCTACTACTGATCTCAGATAAGTCTCGACTTTAATTCAGATTTAAAAAAAAATACACCAATGAATAGCAAACGAGCAGGTAGCCCACCTAATAGAAAGTGCTTACTGTTACCCATGGACCTCTATATGCAACTTCATACAGAGGTTCTATACGAAGTCACAGATGCCTTGCTACTCCCAAGAATTAAAACTACGCCTTGTGTGACCACACCATTGCAGCGAAACGCAAGAAGTGCTTCATGCTAATAATAATAATAGATGTGATGTGCCTATTATTTCTATAAAACTTTATATTCTGTTGTAAATCCCGTATCAATGAAACAGTAATGGATGGTAATGAAGACGTAGTGTGAACTGAAAGCTCATTAAAGCGATTAGTCCGCATAATAGTAGTAAAATTTTAATTATATATTTTAGGTATTAGTCGTGCCATTTACGAAGGACGAAATAACGAAAATAGATGAACTACATACTGGTACTACCACCAAGTAAAACGAATC
>DWNE01004035.1:0-15770 GCA_018249875.1 Cecropterus toxeus
CATATATTTAAATTATTTTATTGCTTTTTGGTGACATGGAAGTCGGTTTCTATTTTTTGTTAAAAAGTTTTATTATAACCCACATTAATGTAGAATATCATACACATTTGGGTATGTGTTATGGCCCAACATCCATGAGCGGTACATACAATTAACCATGTAAGCTGATTTAGTTTTTTTATAAATATGAAGTAGCAAACGAGTAAGTGGTTAATGCCGTCCATGGACATTTTTCAGCAACTTCATATAGAACAGGGGTACTATATAATGCTATTCTCGAGGACTGAGATGGTCGCCTCATATAAAAGTGAGTCGACAACCACACCCTTCCACCGATACGCAAGAACTGCTTCACGCTAGAAAGAGGTTTGGCAGTGGTACCTCCCCGGTCGAACTACATTGGTTCTACCATCTGGCAACGCTAGAAATAGGTGTGGTGGTGGTAAATGATATGATGACAACTATGCCATTCCAGGAAGTAAACAATCCATAAAGCGACCGCAAGTGTGCGTCCAATGCAATTCCTATCCAGCTATTGTCATATAATATACTGTGATTGTCGTAAATGACTATACATTTTGTTGTCAGGTTTTTAAAACCGCATTAACCATATTAATGAGTATCCTAGTGGCTATAAAAAGTCTATGACACTGTTAACTGCTAGAATAATATTGGTAACAAGCTGTATCCCGTGGTTTTACCCGCTACTACATAAGCAAAAAAATAAACAAACCAACAAACATAGCGTGATGATATAGCCTTTAGACTCCCTCGATAAATTGATTATTCAACACGAAAATGTTTTTTTCAATTTGAACCAGTAGTTCCAGCGATTAGCGCTTTCAACTAAACAAACTCTTCAGCTTTATGATATTAGTATAGGTGACAAATCTCTAATACTGCATTTATTGCTTCAAGTTCATGCTTTGACTTCATTTTGAGTTCATTGTTACTAGGATACGAATACATATTAGAACATTTTTTTACCAACAAATACATATTTATTACTTGCAGTATTTCCCAGTTACCAGTAGAAATGGTCATCAGATTAATATTGTAAGTATTTTTTTAAATTTTTGAACAAACATCTACATTCGGGACTTTGATTAGTGTAGTGACAAATTTACATTTACATTTTGATTACAGTATATAATACGTTGATTACAGAATATATTTTTTGCATATTTTTTTACTAAAAGCCATTACTGAAAAGTGACGTGTATATAAAAAAAGCAGTTTTAAAACAGCGAAAAAAACGGCAATTTGTTTTAATAACTGATAATTATAATTGGATTTTTTTAGACAGAGATAAAGTATGTCGAAAAAAATTACAATTTGTTTTTTTTTTTTAAATATTCGTTTATCGAATGCTATTTTGTTCAAGGATAATTATAAGAAGTGTATTTTGGCCTGTTCATTTTTATTATAAGAAATTACATGAACACTGGAAATTAATTTTATTGTTTGAACGAAGAAGTATAGCATATTGAGGCAATTATAAGTCTGAAAATTCTACATAAAGTTGTGTGTGTAAGTGCGTTTGCGTACCTGTGCATGTGTGAGTGTGTGCGCGAGAGAGATGAGAGAGTAAGTGCGCTAAAATTCCTGTGCGTGAAGAGCTGTACCTCTTTAGACCAGTATGGCGTACTTCGGAATCTTTAAGAGACTTGTGTGATATTAATAAAGCAACAATGAAAAAAATACGAAAAGGAACACAATACTTTCGCGATTCAAGATAAACGGCAAAAGCCTTGCAGATTTATCTCTCCGCAGTATTGCGTAACTGAACTCCGCATGTTTATATAAGAAGTTTCGAAGTAAGCGTTTTCCAGTTGTTCTTACGTGTTTATAATATGGAAGTCAACAAACATGCAGGCCATTTGGTAGTATAGCCAAAGCCGCCCATGGCCTATGATAAGATCAGTCTTGCTTGGGATTAGCCAAAGATGAGTTCCTAAACCCTAAGGACTAAGTTGGAATGCCTCGGATAGTATGACACCTTTATCACACCTTTCAGAAAGCAGCAGCTCTTAACACTGCTGTTGATAGGCAGAAATAGTTGTGTAGGTGGTCGAAACAATCGATTTTCCAAAAATCGATGTTTTTGCAAAAAAATAATCGATTTTTAAAAATTTTCTTTTTTATTGTTTTTTATTGAAAACTTAGGCCCCCAAGCAAGCGTGGGCTTACACCACTCGGGCCGGAAGCTGAACTCGCCACATAACATAATACGAATTTTTACGACCAAAAAAAGAAACAACAAAATGTAACTTCACGACCCAAAAAAAAAACGGCAATATCTAATTTGACGACCAAAACTTAAAGACAAAAAAACGACAATATGTAACTTGACAAGTAAAAAAAAAGACAATATCTAATCTTGATTACCAAACAAAAATAAAACCTAAAACTCCGAAAAAAATAATCTTTTTAACGATTCAAAGCTACGGAAAAAAATCGAAGTGTAAATAAAAAACGATTAATTTAAAATCGATTATTTATGGTTAGGAAATCAATTTCTAAAAAACGATTATTCTAAAAAAATCGATTTATTAATAATCGATTATTTTTTCACATCCCTACACAAAGGTACTACCACGATCTAAATCTATATTTTCAGCCGACTGTGTCAGACGAAGGGTAATGTTTTTAAGCGTATATATGTTTGTATGTATGTCCATTTCTTTGGTATGCGCTACAGCCCAATCGGCTTGACGGACCCGTTTCGGTTTGCAGAGTACAATAGCAGAAAATGGGGGAGAGGGACCATTTTTTATCCGACTTCCCAAAGGAAGAGACGTCACGTCACGTTTTTTTATGTATGTTCGGGCATAACTCCCCGATGCCCCTACCGACCGTCACGATTCGACCGTCATTGTATGCGGCTAGTTTCACAGGGGGTCCCATTTTATGGAAATCGATAAATTTTCAGCAGTTCGATTAGTACATATACAGTACATATATCGCATACTTAATGGACCACTAACTCATTAAGAGATAAGTTAAAATGTAGTTACGTACAAATACAGGCTTCTGTTAGCGCCATCTACCGTCTACCATTTGAGTTACGTCGAAATTACGATTTGTTGGCACCCTTACGTTAATTAGGTAATTGTTAATTTTATTCATCAACAAGTACGAAAAGGTCTCATTGCACGATCTTCTTTTGCGATCCCCAAAAATCGTCTTTTTTGAGTTAAGTCAGTATTCCAATAAGCATGCGATATACTCGTAGAACATAAACTATGTTCTACGAGTATATCGCATGCTTATTGGACATGATTTAGCAAAGTGTGTTGAGCGCCGACTTCGGAACTATTACTATGTACTGTCTATGTACAAAACCAATAAATATATATATTTTTAACTTATTTGTGTCATAGAAATCGGTTATTTTTTTTGTAATTTTCTTTTATTATCACGACAATCTGAGTATCAAATGAAAGCTACTAAATGGACCATTTCAAAAATTCTGCTTTATTAATATGTTTTACAATTTACTCTTTCTTCTCGTTTAATTCTTACAGCACAATCGTGTCAATCGTATAGTCGATTAATTAAAAACTTCAGTTTTAAGCGATATTGGTTACATTCAGAGAACAATTAAGTAATTAAAGATAAGATTAAGCTCTTAACGTAGAATGAACTTGGCCTCCTTACGTATTTATTATCTAACAAGAACAAAGATATTAATTGCTTACCGCAATGCTGTTTTTTTTGAAGCAGCAAACAAGCATGGAGTCCACCGGATGGTAAGTGGTGACTGCCGCCCATGGACATCTGTAAGCAACTGCATACAGAACAGGGGTTCAATCTGAAGTCGATCACATATGAACTCATCCTTCTCCCGAGGATTAAGATGGTCGCCTCGTATATAAGTGAGCAGACAATCACACCTTTCCACCGAATGCTAGAACTGGTCGGTCGAACTTCATTAGTTCTAACACAGGTGGTAGGTTGGTACCAGGTGGTAGAACGAGTGTAGTTCGACTAGGGAAGTAACACCGGTACACCTATTTCTAGCGTGAAGCAGTTCTTGCGTGAGGAAGGGTGTGGTTGCCGGCTCACTTATATATGAGGCGACCATCTTAGTCCTCGGAAGTGCAACGCACCCTTGATCGACTTCAGATAAAATCCCTGTTCTATGTGAAGTTGCTTACAAATGTCCATGAGTGGTAGAAACCACTTACCATCAGGTGGACTGCATGCTCGTTTGCAACTTCATGCTTATAAAAAGTTGTAAGCAGTTAAAAAATTAATTCAATGATTAAATTGTAGTAACTTTTGAAATATGATTATATTTCAATGAATTCAAAACAAAGTGTCTCTTTAAGATACGGACTATAATATATATGCAAAATAAATAAAAAAAAAATGTAGGTGTGTTCGCCAGCGTTTCTTTTCCGAAAATATTTAGTATCCAAATAATGTTTATATCTATAGTCAAATTAAAACTTCACCAAAATATTTAGTATCCAAATAGCGTTTATACCTCTATTCAAATTAAAATTTTATCAAAATATTTCGTATCCAAATAACGTTTATACATTTAGTCAAATTAAAACTTTACCAAGACATTTTGTATCCAAACCGTTTATACCTCTAGACAAATTATAACTTTAGTAACTAAATATTCAAGGTGACTGCATTAGTTTCCTTCATCAAGAGTTTCATCAAATTAGATCAATTCTTAATGAAATACAGACGTAACATACTAGCTACATTTCGTTCAGACACTATTGACAACAAAATGCTAATGCTTAATGCTAATTTAATCCTCTTTGCCTGTCGCAAGTAACCTTCTATTAGCAAGACAGGTAAGTTTCCTTTTAAGTCTAGCCTTGTAATGTTGTATTTTGCAAAGCCAAGTTTTCACACTTTTTGGGAAGAACGGTTTGCAATTGTCAGATATTATATGTATTTTCATAGTGACATCAATTAATTGAACATTCATGTCCAAATCATGTACGGGCTATATTGGTGAGCTAAGTTGCTATCAGTTCAGGAAAGAGTATATGAAAATGTTAATACGACCTAGATCCTAGGTTACTACCCGGATTTTGTTCACAACTTCTATTTTTTTGAGTATCCAATTGCAAAGACACAGGTTATTCATAATATATTGTGTTGCCTCGGGCCAAAATATTACGAAAAAAAATATGTATAATTTATTTTGAAACTACGAACTTTTATTTACTTTTAAATGTAAGTACTTTAGTTGCTGAAAAAAAGGTTTTAAATAATCTCATATTTTGATATGCATTTAATTCAGATTTATTTCTAAGTAAATCATTTAGTAATAGTTACATGTCAATGTATCATTGGTTGTCATAACATTTTTCGCGAAAATAATTGACTAGAATCCACATCCAATATTTTCAGTACGAGGTCATTGATAATAATGCACACATAATACGGGTAGGTACTTCGTTTAAAGGTACACATTTAAAGGAAAATTTATAAAATTCACTCACAAAAACCAGTTTTTAAAATGGCATTGACCTCTTTGCATATTCACGTTTTGGCGCATACTGAATGTGTAATCTTCAAATTATTTTTAACATTGACCAAAAAGGATAAGTGCTTCAACTTTTTTGGCCAATGTTCTGTAATATTATGTTAAACAGATGTTATGAAAAAGGTTTGTGGCAAAATAAATTGAATGAAGAAAACAAACTCCTTTTTTTAAGCTTAGGCCAATCGTGTCTCTCTATCGCTTGCTTCGCGCTCTCGCTTGCACGCTCGACTCAGGAGGAACGTGGCAAAGCGTCATGCTTTTAAGGGTTCGGTAGCCAAATGGCAAAAATCGGAACCCTTATAAATTCATCATGTCTTTCTGTCCGTCTGTCCGTATGTCACAGCCACTTTATTCGAAAACTATTAAGACTACGGAGTTGAAACTTGGTAGGTAAGTGTATTCTGTGAACTGTTTTCTGAATTATATACAAAAATAAAAATATTTTAATTTTAGGGGGGCTCCCCATAAAAAGGTCTTTAAAAATGACATTTGAGGTTTCTAAAACCATTTGTTTGTTCTCATAGTCGATTGTTTGAGAGATAAACCCTTTCAAAGTGGTAAAATATGTATCCTCCCCCCCGCTCTAACTTTTAAAATAAAAAGTGAAAAATCTGGATAAAACATATGTTGTAGATGTGAAGGAAACCTTTCAACGAAAATTGGTTCAAACAAGACACGGTTGACAGTTTTTGAGAAATAGCACTTTTTCAAAAACTGAATAACCTAACTTTGTAATTCACACAAACACTATGAAAAACAAAGTTATGTTGGTCGTTGGGAAACTTCACCTGCGAGTCCGACTCGCGTTTGGCGGGTTTTTTAAGCTTAGGCCAATCGTCCTCTCTATCGCTTGCTCCGCGCTATCGCTTACACGTTCGGCTCAGGCAGAACGTGACAATGCGTCATGGTCTGTCGTCCGTGCAGCCGGCGTTCGTCGATTTATAAGACGCTAAAACGTCAAAATAAAGTTTTAGGGACATTTTTACTACTCTAACCCCCAGCACCAGCCGTACGAACACTTCTCTTTCTCCACATCCCGAGATTAACAATTCCAATATTAAATACTGCAACTTAGATTAGTTGTCACTTCTGTCGGGCGTCCCGAGACGCATACGTTTTTGGTTTTGTCTGGTTAATTCCAATGCGCCGCTATTATAAATTATGCGATTTTGTGAGCATGTATGTTTGTTTCTCTTTCACGCAAAATCTGGTCGGATTTATCTGAAATTTGGCGCACAGACCGTTTATGACCTGGATTAATACAGGGAATTCTCATTATCCTGGTAAACGTGACAGAAGCAGGCGGACTTGCGGGAATAAGCTAGTAATAAATAAATATAAAGTAAACATATATGTAGCAGGATAATACATAGAAAACCATCCCATCGTCTTCAACCATTATTGTCCCATTGCTGGGTACGGGCCTTCTCTCAGGTTGAGAGAATTTTTGGCCAAAGTCCACCGCGCTGGCCAAGTGCGAAATGGTGTCTAACATTTCACAAAACTTTAAGAACTCTTTTTTTTTCAGAGGTCTCTCAGGTGTGCAGGTTTTACTAACGATGTTTTCCTTCGCCGTGAAGCAGTGAGAATTAATTTCTAATACTCACATCATTTTAGAAAAATTAGTGGTGTGTGCCTGGGATTCAAACCTCGGACCCTCGATTGAGAGGCCGAGTTTCAACCATTAGGCTATCACTGTATAGTACATTGTTTACTTGACGCAATTTTATATAAATAAGAAACATATAAGTTATTATATGAATAATTAAATAACAAAACATGAAAACAAAGTTATCACTTTGAATCTACGTCATCATAAAAACAAGTTTTTATTATTTCGTTCTTGTATCCAAAGTTCAATGTTTACAGATTTTTTGATAATCGATGTATTAACCTACTAATAATAATAGCTTGAGCTACAATCGAGTAATATAATATTTTTGTAAGGACAAGTAAAATGAAAAATTTTCATCTTATTAAAATTGTTCACATCATTTGTCATGAGTTCCATCACCAGTTCGATACTGGTTTTGTTATTATGATTATAAATACCTAATATACTTTATAATAAGCCTTAAAAATACCTTATATTTGAAACATCTAAAAAATTAATTGTTTTTATTGTAACAATGTAGATAACATAAAATGAAATATTTTTAAAATTTGACATATCAAGATATTTCCAATTTAGAAGGCAAATACACAGCCTTGGCTTGGCTCCTTTAAGCCCAAATTTATTAACTTTCCCGCCCATTTTTTCTTCACGATTTCTTTTAAAATATGTTTTTTTTTTCATATTAATACAATCATTGTGTGTACACAACTACACACACACAATGATTGTGTTACCGTTTGGCTCGAATAAATACCATAACACCGTCTAATGATACACAACAAATGTAAATGTATATTTTATATTTTACACCTACTATTTGTAGTTTACACAATGTTTATTTCTTATTTATTAAATGCTAGGTAATTGGCAAGCCTAATGAATTGGAACATAGAATCAAATAAATAGGGAATAAATTTAATATAATTATCTCAATAATTACAAAAACATTGGTGAGAAAATATAATCTTAGTAGTGCAATCAGTATACAATCCAGAGGTAGTGTAAAAAAGTTGTAACAGACAATTTGTAAGTGCCCCGTAGGCCAATAAAAAATAAAAACAACATTTTTATATGATTTGTTGATGCCCTGGGTAAGATAGGTCAGCAGATTGTCATATAGAGGGTACCAGGTAGTCAAATAAGCATTTGGCGACCTGCATGGCGCAGCAATCACCATACCGGTCTGACACGCACTCCAGCCAGACAGACATCTGAACGATGTATTTAGATTTCTGTTCTGGGTCTGAGTGTTTGTGTATTCGACATTGCGTGTGTCTATGGCCCCCACGATACAGGAGAAAATCCTAGTGTGGGGCTATGAGTACCTATAGAAAGCATTATTTATTTAATGTAATTTAATAATTAATTTAGTTATTATCCTGTTCCTAAATCTGGATATTACACGTCTGAATCCGACATATTAAACTCTTATGCTATAATATGCCTATGCCATTAGTGATTGACTAGTATATCTAAGTATGTATGTACACTAGTTGGATAATACAATATATAAATAGTTTCAGTTTAGAGTCAGCACAAGTTATAGATACTAAGTAGTGTATAATATAGATACAGATTATTAGAAAAAACAGTAATTATTACAGACAAATAATTTCATGACATACTAATAAGTTCGTCAATAAAATTACCCAGAGACCTTGTATGGTAATTAATCTGCAAAGAAGAGCTTCAAAATATAAGACAATTGTTGTATCAATTACCATTATCTACTTTATTACATGTTAATTTAACTTGTACTTTGGACCAATCATGGGTCAACAAATAGGTTGCTTATTGATTCGAGTGACCTACAAAGAGTTCCCCTTAACAGGTTAGATTGTGTAACGAGGGGATTGAGATTCAGACGTGTAAAGAAGTGTTATTTCATTACATCCTAAAAATATTCACGATAAAATTCGGTAACCTACGCGTTCTATATTTAAATATACAAAAGCAACATTTTAGCACATTTTTCTCGTTTGTTTTAAGAACGACTTTTCTTTTATTTGCATACTGACAGGTTAAAAAATTAAGGAACTATAGAAATTATGTTCAAATTAAGAATACTCACCGAAAATGAGTACATGTAAAGAGATTCAGTGAAACTCACCGGATTTTAAACTTTTTTCGAACGCCTCCTTAGCAGTCACGAATTCAGGTTTTCTGTCCAAAGGCTGCGATAGTGATTTTGTATACGTAAAATAAGTGTTCGATTTTATAGTCTGCAACGCGGCCCCTATTTTATTAATGTTCCGGTTGGGTATTATCTTGCCTATTACCGACATCGTCGCTATTTTTGGATTACCGGTTAACTAAAATTCGTAATACGTAACTATTTAACGATTAAGTAGTACTAGATTAGTATTATAACTTTGACTACGTAATATATTGTTTACGGTAACAATAACTACTCGACCCCTAACGCACTGACCCGCCCGCGCCCAATTGAGTCAAGCCGATATTGTACGAACGTTCTACGAACACGCTACCGACAGACTCGTTAAAAAAATAAGTCAAGGCAGCCCATTCCATGTCAGATTGACAGCTGGCATAACGATAGCGCGAATTACCAGTGACACTGTGACAGTGACATACAATGCCAAATAATAGTGACTCTACGTTCCTTTGGAATTCATACCCTACAAAATAAATAGATTTACTCCATTCATGCTAAAACCAATGTTTTAATGTCAATGACTATGTATTGCTTGTTATTAATTTAAATATTCATACATCTTAACATATTATACGAAAAATAGGCTGTTCTTTCGACTAAAGTAAAAACATGAAAACATTATTATGCTACAATATGTAAAATTGATTACAGTGTTGTCACATTGTGTTTATGAAATTTCCCTTACAGAAAGTCTCTCGAGGGCCATGAAACGTTACTTTCATAACGAGCAATGAGAGTTGGCATCAAATGTGTATGTCTGATGCCCTTACGTGTAATTTCAATAAAATTACACGTAACATTACACATAATAGTGAAATTTGACAAATTTTGTTTATTTCAGCCAATGAAAACACACAAACAACTATTTAAGAATTAATTTTTTAAAATGAATTCCAAAATAGTTTCAAAAATTAATCATAAATATATGTATATCTTTAATCGTTGCCTATTATTAATTATAATTATAATTGACTATAATTTTGACTTAACTCTTACATCATTTGAAACGTTAAATACATAACGACAACTAGATTACGGTTATATCCTATCCTAGGTAAGTAAACACATAGTTCTGAACAATTTCTGTTATCCTCATGACCGTTAAGTAATTATAGGGTTGTGTACTGATAAATTTAAAATAATTGTTCAGGGAGTGCGGAGTGAGGCTGACCAGCCCCCCCCCCCTCTTCTGGATCAGCGGAGAGTCATAAACATCGAGTGTTAGTTAAAATATGAGTTCTTTGTTCAATTTCGTGCATAAAACGACTAGAAATTGAACAGAGTTTAGATATCTTGACTTCAAATATGTCTTAATTTACTATTAAATTAACTTTACAACTTTAATTTATTTACCTTGTTATTCACTCGGATACAAAAGGTAAGTATAAACAAAGGGTAAACAATGTAAGTAATAATAAACGACAATTTTATCGTATTGAAATAAGATAAGCAATAGTAACAGCCCTATCCTTCGTAAGCTCAAACGATTATCGCTAAAACGATAACACAAAGCTAATCAATAAAATAATAATCGCACACGTAAGATCAATTATTTATTAGAAGTCTGTTATAAGATGTCGACGTTTTGCAAATTAATTTTAGTAGTTTCGTATTTGCGGTATGTACACCTAATTGTTTGTATGTGGAAGTCTTAAAGATTCCCATTCGCATCTCACCTCTGAGCATGGGCCATTAACTATAACAGGAGGAGGCCTGAAGCTTTTTTCATCACGCTCCTTTAGTACGGATTGGTATATAAAGGTAGATTATATTATTCAGAACATCGAGGAGCAGCCAAAGTGTTAAGTCCGCAGCAACCCATTCTATTTATATATTTTTTACAATTAACATCTTTATATTTATTCATATATTTGTTATTAATTGTAGTCGCAAAAAATAGAGACAGCTTCTACAAGAAAAAGAAAATACATAATAAATAAAATATGCTAAATTCTAATTTATATGCGTTATATATATCTAATGTATATCTATCTATCTTTGTAAGGTAAGATAATGGAGTTAGCTATTATTACCCATGTAATTATCAAGATGGTTAATAAAAATACAAAGTCATACAAAAAGAAATAAACAAATCCGTTGAGTTTATTGCCGGATCTTCTCAGTTAAGGTTGTATTTCGATTCGGTGGTAGTGTAAGAGAAACTATTGTAACAAAGCATTTGTTAGTGCACCTGTAGAACTATGCAATATAAAAATATTTCATTTCATTAAATTATTTTAATGTGCAGTGTTTTTGGTTTTAGATTATTTTCAGCTTCAGTGATAGGACACAATAAGTCCTTGACTGGTAAACGGTTCCCAGATGATTTTGAATTTGGCGTCTCGACGTCCGCTTACCAAATCGAAGGTGCATGGAATATAGATGGTAATTTTTTTTACATTATTAATAGTAATATATTAAAAAGAAAAGGAGAAAATAAACGTCTATTTCAGATTTTTATTTTTTTAAGAATTCAAAATTGCAAACGAAAATCCAACTGTTCTAACGTTAAGACTCAAATAATCATTGCAAGTATGATTATTTAATAATGATTATTTTAAAATCACATGAAAATCATAACAGCAAGCAAGGTGTTGTAATTGAAGATAGTTTCAAAGTGAAAGCAATTAAAATTTGTCATATTTTTATATTGCAGGCAAAGGCGTATCGATGTGGGATCATTTTGCGCGAACAGCTCCTGACTTGGTGAAGGACGGTAGTAACGGAGACATTGCTTGCAATTCTTATTATCTTTACAAAAGAGATATCGAGCTGCTTAAAGAATTAGGGGTCGATACATATAGATTCTCGATAGCCTGGACGAGGGTATTACCTTTCGGTACGCCAAATTATGTAAATCCCATTGGAATCGCTTACTACAACAATCTAATAGACGAGCTATTAGCGAACGGTATTCAGCCGTTTGTTACAATTTATCATTGGGATTTACCACAAACTTTTAATGAGAAAGGAGGTTGGTTGACTGACAAATCTATCGATTGGTTAGGTGATTACGCTCGGGTTCTTTACAAGAATTTTGGTGACCGGGTAAAACGATGGGTTACCGTGAATGAACCTCATATTCACTGCATGTTTAGTTATGCTCTTGGTTGGCATCCACCAGCGATTCGTTCTCCTGGAGTTGGATTCTACGAATGTGTTCGAAATGTACTCTTAGCCCATGCGAGAGCCTATCATATTTACAATGATGAGTTTAGAGATATTCAGAACGGTAAAATTGGGATAAGCATTAATCTCGAATGGCCTGTCACTAATAGCAATTTAGACGATGATGCTGAAGCCATGCAAGACTACATGACATTTGAAGTAAGTATACAGTCGAAAAATACTAGTGATTTTGTGTATTAAACACAAAAATAGTAGTAGGTATTTTTTCGATTAATTAAGTTTTAGTAAAAAAAATATTTAGTATTACAATGCAGTAATACCCCGAATTTACGCGATAGGTGGAACCGAGAGATAACCGCGTAAGTCGAATTCGCGTAAATCGGGGTATCATTTCGTATGTATAAATTATTTTTAATTCGGGCCGAAAACTGAAAAAAAAACATAATTAAAAAAAAAACCTAAATTATACAAATATTAAATCAGCCGAAGCTATTTTGATGATTTTGAAATTGCATAAGCCATCATAAAATTTAACAAAGTAGTTTGATAACTCAAAATTTGCTTAGCTGCCGCAAAATTCACTCTCAACATCTACATGTACATTGAAAATAGCGTTAACTCCGGGTTCGCGTAAGTCGGGGTAGCGTAAGTCTAATATTTTTATTATGTTGTGCCAGGAAAACTAAAGTTTGAAATGAATAGCCATAATATGCATCTAACTACGGCCTCAGGTATTCAAACTTTCATTGAGACGTAAACTTTTTTTTTCAGATTGATTATTATCTTCAACCAATATTTTCTAAAGAAGGAAACTATCCTGATCGTCTTATAAAACGAATAGCTGAGGCCAGTAGGAGGCAAGGATACAACGAATCTCGACTTAGACCACTCACTGAAAGACAAATTAAGGATTTGAGAGGATCCGCTGATTTCCTTGGATTGAATCATTACTCCAGCAAAGTAGTTTACAGAAACGAATCGCTTCGAGACACCTTTGAGGTCCCATCAGTGTTCGATGATCTATGGATCGGATCATATGGTGATCCTTCTTGGCCGCATGTTGGCTTTTGGATATATGTAAGTAATAAAAGTGTTTTATTAAAACTGAGGACCTTTGATGATGTTTTAATAATAATAATAATTTGAAGAAATTATTTTTTTTCTTCTTTAGGAGTACTCACCAGGTTTTTACAATGTACTGATGTACATAAAAACCCAATATGGTAACCCAGAAGTCTATGTCACAGAGAATGGCATGTACACAGTAGGTGCCACTTCTTTGATTGATAATGAAAGAGTGCAATACTACAGGAACTATTGGAGTGCCTTGCTGGATGCCATATATGACGGCGCTAATATTAAGGGATATTTTGCTTGGAGTTTATTAGACGACTTTGAATGGTCACAGGGATACAAGTAAGAAGTTAATAAATAGTCTCAACATTCACTATTTAACGTTTTACCACTAAAGCCTTTTCATTTTCTGTTTATGTTATTTTCTTGTCATTTTACGCGCTAGTAATTTAAAAATTAATATAGAGATTTAGAAAATATAATTAATATTATTTTTCCAGTCAGCCAGAGATGCTTTCCTTCTCCTAGAGACTTTATAAACCAAAACACAGTGAAGCACTGATTTAAAGCAGAAATATCTGTGTTAAGGATAAATATTTTATGATTGAATTTGAAAGGTCACTATATTAATGACTTTTATAATAAAAATTGACAATTGGTTAATATTTATTGAATCGTAATAAAAAGTGTTAAAACACGGTGTAAGCGCTATAATCAACATTTTCATACAATGTACTTTACTATCGCTTCCGTAATATTGCCGTTTTAATACGTGTAATCCGTTTGATTTAGGTACGACTGTTTTTAAAATGCATATCTTTTAGATTACAGTTTGGCCTTTACGCAGTGGACTTTAAAGATTTAAACAGGAAAAGAATCGCGCGAAAATCAGCATTGGTGTACAAAGAAATGATTAGAAGCAGAGTCATCGATTATAAATACGAAGTCAATCCATATATAAATAGAAATGGTGGAAGTGTACATAGAATGCAAATTTTATTTATATTTTGTTTAAGTTTATACTTTAATTGTATACATTAACATTGTCAGCTTAGATCTGTTAATTAATGTAGATTTTATTTTATACATATTATACTAAATAAAAAAAACTATGTCGGAACTAGAATGGAGTTTGTAAATTGATCAAACAATTGAATGAAGGCGGTAAGGTAACTAGATAACTCAAAATTTGCTGCTATCCCAAAAACTTGTAGAATCTATTTATTTATTTTTATTGTATTTTTTTATTGTAATATTTTATGGGTCATCGTAATTAGTATAATTTTGTATTACCTCATTTTAATACATTTTGTAAGAATTAAGTGTCCCTTACGACAACGTCGCTATTGTCTTGCAATGTTGCGTTCAGGTCGCCAACTTCAAGACCAATAACAAATTATTTTATATTTATGTTCCATTCCAAAACGTTTAAAGATATTTGTTTTAAAAAAATATCGCTTATCTTATGGCCTCGCTCTTAGCTGAGCTCAGAGTTATCATTTTTGTCACCAACACTGCCTAGTGCCCAGTAGATACATATATTTGAACAGATGGGAACATTTCTACCTTGTAGATTTGTTAGTTATTCCACAGATAAAACAAGAGTAGTTTAGTACAGGTAAGTAAATCTTATATACTATTTATTTTACAATGAAAGGTACTTACCATTCGCTAAGTTTTCCTCTGTCGATTCGTCTCCATTTTAGTCATTGATGGCGTAGCGTAGGCAAAAAAAACATGTTTGAAAAAAAATCAGATTCAGTATTATAAACAAACAGTATTTTTAATTTTCTGAAACACCATAATCTACACAAAAATCACTTCTCTATAAACTCTCTCTCTTCACGATGAAGATACTAAGAGGGTAACTTAGAGGTGTGGTAGCGTGTTGCGGGAGGGAGCCTGCATTCCTCGGACCGGCAAACTTAGCGCGGACAGATAATTTTCGCGTATTACTATTTAACACTACGATCAATAATTTCTTGAACTAAATGTTAAAGGCATATTGATGACTTGACGAAAGAAAACATAAATTAAAACTTAATCGTCCAAGAAACATGGTTCTTTTAAATCTTTATCTACTATTTTGTCTTCATTCCAATAAATATTTCGCTGACCTAAAACCAGCGCCGGATCTGGGGGGGGGGGGGGGAGTGGGGGGGGGGGGGGGGGGGGGCAATTTAGAAGGGGCCCAAATCAAAATTTTTAAAAGAAGTGGCCAATCATTTTTGGTTTTAAATTGAACCCATGGGGGCCCC
>DWNE01004036.1:0-15769 GCA_018249875.1 Cecropterus toxeus
AATATCTATCAGTATTCTGAATCACAATAATGTACATCGTTTACGCTTCAGTGATGTGCAATTACGTACCTTAAAGCTTATGTATACAATTCAGTGTACAATCCCAAAGTGATCGGACTAATTTCATTGTTATTTTATTCTGAGAAATTAAATTTAACTAGGTAACATTAAAATACTCAAACATTTCAGTATTTGTCATATTGTATATTCAACGGGTGGATAGTTCTACAGGAAATTATAGTGCGATTTTATGAATGTGAAAAGTACTTAATTTTTAAATTAATTTATACACTAGTGAATAATATTCTGTTTATAAAAAATGTTTCTTAACATTTGCATAACTTAAACAAATCGAACAAATAGCAAAACAAATCTTAATTGTTAATAAACTATTTAATTAGAAACTAATTAAAATTGTATGCGTTAATGTGTGCGGAAAATATTAGTGCAAATAAAAAGTATGCTAAAGGTATTCTAGAAACTACCGCAATTCACTTAAAATATGTGTGATTTTACAATGCGATGCAAAAGTCACTCTTATTTAATTTTTATAATCCATGACAAGTCAGTTTATAAATGCACAAAAGCCTTTATTGACTAACAAACCACTTACACCAGAGCAATCGAGCGCCAATTGAAGGCGATGAAAGGTATAGTACACAGTAAAACGAATGACAACAAACGTAGTAACACTATACTAATATATAATAAAATCGGTCAAGTGCGAGTCGGACTCGCGCACGAAGGGTTCTGCACCATTATCTACAATATTAAGCAAAAGACACGTTTATTGTATGGGACCCACCTTAATACATATATTTTTTTGCTTTTTAGTATTTGTTGTTATAGCGGCAACGGAAATACATCATTTGTGAAAATTTCAGCTTTCTAGTTATCACGGTTTATGAGACAGCCTGGAGACAGACAGACAGACGGACAGACAGCGGAGTCTTAGTAACAGGGTCCCGTTTTACCCTTTGGGTACGGAACTCTAAAAATGACACGATGTGTGTGTTACTCAATAACGCAAGAACATTGACATGAAATTTTACATGGATGTAATTTATTCTGGTCAGTCAGACACTTTTGATTTCACTTTTTTCATTATTTAAAGATTTGGCGACTATTTTACGTCACTACACCCTCTGGTTTCAGACTTTTATATTTCCATTTTAAATAAAAGAAGGAAACTATTGATAACTAAACTAAAAAATAGCAAACTATTGATTGCACATCGAGGTGGACGTTTAATTTTGTACCCGAAAGGTCACTTTTCATGTACCTCCAAACGTTTGCGAGTAAAACCTAATTTTTTTGTTACGTAGCGAAGCACGGATACTCCAGGTAGTAATATTTAGGATACACCGATAGTCCTACGATAGTATTTTAGCTACCTATTCGTCTCTTAGTCTTTTTAGTTCCATTGCATGACATAGATCTCCTCTAATCCACCGCTCGACAGGTCTACTCATCAGAGATAAAACCTCTATTAAGGTTGATTTTAAGCTGATATTGTCGAGTATACATTTTAATATGTTACGGGTACTCGCGATATGCGGTTTTTCAATTTCTTTTTGCCGATATTTCGACACAGTTACATGGATCGTGGTCACAGCGTAACTACGGTGGCGAGGAGAAACCGTTAACAAGCACTAGTGGTAGATTAACCTATCTACCCTACGTCTAGTTCGTTTTTCTGTTTTTGGTTCCATATCACGACACACAACACTAATTGTATCTCTACGCACCTAACTTTGCATTATTTGTGATTTACATAAACTCTATTATGGTTTTTGCCAATTAACACCATGCAAAATGCGTGTTGATGACCGCAGAGAGTGTTGATACGAAGACGCTGCTGCCTATCCATGGGGCATCCACGGGAAGAGAAAGTGTGTTGCATTCAAGACCAACACCAATCGGCGTAGAGTTGATTATAGATCGGATGTCTGGAGCCTTCACTAACTACTTACAAACTGAATGCATGCTCGTCTGCTGTTTCAATCAGGTAAATAAAACATTTTAACCGATGTATACATAACAAAGTTATATGATATAAAATGTAAAAAAGATTAAAATTCTGATATTTTATAATATAACGTAGCTAAGATTCTTTATTAGCGAAAATTAATCTAATGGAGACTATAAGATATAAACATAAGAGCAACAAAATTTAACATAATTATGCACATTAATTTAGTTTAGTTTATTTTATGAGAGATCGTTAAATTATTTATCTCTAAATGAATTTTGTTTTAAATTTCTATAAATTAGTTCTTTGCATACATTACGAAATGATAGTCACTTTAAATAAATTTAATGCATTAAAACAAAGTCCGAATTATGCAAATTATTACCACATTTTTGGTTGAACATGTTGCGCATAAAATTATAATTTAAAAATTCCCAAAGCCAACATACATAAATGGTTAGTCTTTCACACTGTTTTTTATAATAGTAATTTGTTAGAAAAGTAGCTAATGGCAATAAATTTGAATAAGAAAAACGTTTTATCTTTATAGATAACTATCATGAAATATTTTAGGGGTCCCTGGTTCAAATCTGAGACATGGTAGTAACTTGAAGGAGGTAGAAGTGTAGTTCCACCGGAGATTTATAGCGTGAAGCAGTTCTTTGAGTTCTTTGAGTTGGAAGGGTGGGGTTGCCGGTTCACTTTAAATGAGGCAAATTTAAAGTGAACCGACTTTAGATAGAACTCCTGTTCTATATTTAGTTGCTTACAGATGTCCGTGGGCGGCAGTAACCACTAACAACATCTAGACTTAATACTCGTTTGCTACTTTGTCTGATAAATACGCTTTGCCAGTTTACCGTTAAGTCACCATATGTGTAAGTCAAGCATCATTTATACCCAAAACGCGAGAACTACATCACGTTCAATGTACATAATGAAACGAAATGTCTTTATTTTGCATAGGGCTACGGTGGCACTTACAAATTGTCAGTTACATTTTTTTTTCTTACACTACAACCGGATCGGGACACGACAACAAATGAGAAGATCCGGCAAGAAACTCAGCGGATTTGTTTTTTTTTTTGTTTGTGTAATATTTCTTTTTTTAACAATTTGTTTTTCACATAGCAATAAAAATTGCTCCAGTATTTATATCCCTTGTAAGATTTGTCAAAAAAAAAAATTATAGGCATGTAGGTATGTATTGTTGTAACATAACAAATAAACTAGAACAGTGATTTTCTTTGAAACGAATGGACTAATTAGTAGTTGTAAGAAATAGTGGAACATCTAACGTTAGAGCTAAGGGGCAACTAGTGGCATTAATGAACATTACTCACTGTATATCGCTGAGTAACATAATTAAAGGAAGCAAATATTGTATTTAGGCAAAAAAAAAATGTAGTATACAATATTTTTGCCAATACTTCTGGTGTAAGACTTCTGTAGAGGTGTATTTCAAAAATTCGGATTCCTTCAACTATATCTAAATTTGACATTTCTCAGCTATTTTACCAAAGTTGATCAAACATCCCTCCTTTAAATTAATAAATATAAACGTTTATTCAATTTCCTACTGAGCATGCAAAAAAAAATACTATTTACTAAATCGAAAACATGATAAGACTGAACCACCTATATATATATATGATATTATATTGGAAATTTAAAAATACAGTAAAATCAACGCTTTCGTTAATATTATTCTCATCATGAACAATTTTAACAAGAATAATTTCAATTTCTTCGTCATACTATTAGAAATAAAGCATGTACGAAATGACAAAAATCGTAATTAATTACTGCTTCCATTATATTTCTAACCTAGAATTAGTTCAAACATAAGTCATTAAAGCAACGAACAAGTGCATTTCAGCTTATGAAATTCAATTCACTGTATAAAGATCTGGTCACAGACGCGATTTATGAGCGTGTTGTCAGGAAGACGGTCCGTTATATTGTTTACAGTGCTTTACGCATGTGCGTAAAGAATTTTTACACGCTTTAGTACACTTATATTATACTTTTTATACGTCATAGTAGTCCACTACCTTTTTATTTTTACTTTTTTAAATTCTCGAAGGGGAAACCTTCAAAAGGTATCTGACGTCGTGGGAGCGCACTAAAACCCCCCGGTGGGCGTCCTCGGCGCTGCGCAGAGGACTCCGGAATCTCCAAAGGAAGGCAATCGGAGTCCTCTGAGCGCGTTGCCCCTTCGGGTTCCACCCAGATGAGTGACTGGGCCCACTGCACATACTGCGGTTCTTCCCTGTGTCGCTTGGCTGGACGGTTCGAGCTCCCACTCTTGCCGCCCACAACCCCAGAAGCCTCATTTAGTCGCCTCTTGCGACAGGCAGGGAATACCGTGGTCCTATTCTAATCCCAAAACTACATGGACGGGTAATGCGCTACCTAATACATTAAGTCCCCATACCGGTCTGACGCGCAGTGGGTCCCGGGTTCGATTCCCGGCCAAACAGAAATATGAATGATGAGTTTAGATTTCTTTTCTGGCTCTGGGTGTTTGTGTATTCGTCTTTGTGTGTCTATGGCACCCACAACACAGGAGAAAATCCTAGTGTAGGGCTATGAGTGTAGAAAGCATGTTTTAACAAGCGTGTTTTTTTAACCCTTTGGTTTCAGACGTTCATATTTTCATTAAAAAAAGAGATCGCTTAGAGATAGCATAGAATATTCTTATGACCGGAAGCGAAGCACGGATACTTTAGCTAGTATACAATAAATTGCAATATACATATTAACGATCTTAACTTTTTCCCCTAACTTATCTCAACAATCACTTGTGTCATAAATTCAAGACCAGTCCATTTTAGCGATAACTCTCAGATTTTTTCATGGAATCTTGCAAGAGCTAATTAACCCAATAACAGGTGTCATTCGACAAGCACGGGCGGCGGCCGCGCGTCAGCCGCGCGTGGGCGCCCGTCAAATGTAGCGCTAGCACGACCGACTGTCGACTGCTGATAGGTGTCGAAGATGTAGATAGATATAGATGGAAAGTTTTCATGATAATCTCCATTAAGCATTGCACGATTGGTACATATCTCTTTTTAATAATAAGGCAGATGGAACGAAATCACCATCGCCGGTAGACATGTGCAATATCAGAGGATTCGCAATGTATCGCTGACTTTGAAAAGTGAGATAATCAGACCGTTAACAGAGAGTGGAAACATCTGCTATATTCCTTTGATTTTAAAGGTGTTATACAGAGTGGCACATTAGATTTCTGTAGAAACGCAATTAGAATTCTATACAATACAATAATATGTTAACAAATGGTTTAAAGGTAACGTCTCACATCACATTTTGTCGTGTTTTCACCTATCGTTCGCTTTACACACTCGATAGCTATACCTGCTTGCAGTTGTGATGTGGCGGCACCTTTATTTATTACTCCGTGGGCTAGATTTATGTCGCCCCGTCGGTACTGGCTTTAGTAAATAGTTTATATGATTAGATTGCTAATTTTGATAAGCAATATATGTTTTAAAACTAACAACAATTTAATCAATTTAAAAACAATTTAACATAATGATTGACAGTAGGTACTCTATGAATATTACAATTAAAGTCAGCCTGATCAAACCAGCGTATAATCTTCGGGTTGGTAACCTTGTTAGGGAAACATTTTAGAAAGTAATTTAGGTCAGTCTGATCTAAAAAAAACTGGCAACAAAAGTTAACTTAAATTCGCCTATGTATAAGAAAAATAACATTAAGGTTAGGTAATTTCCTTTCTAATAAGGATATTAGGTTTTCACCCAATCCTACGAAAGCCATGGATGAAGCGAGCCCTTCTTTTGGGTTTATTGCCCCCTGATCATTACGGAAGGGTTAAGATTGAGCCCGGACTTAAGGACCCCCGCGACTGCAGTATTTTAAGTCGAATTAGCGATAGGGTTACGTGACGAGTTATACAGTTTTTTGATGAAGATTTAAGTATGCGGAGTTCAAACGGTTCTCTCTTGGGGTGAGATAATTCTGGATTTCTTAGCAAAAATACTTGTAAACGTTTTTGTATTTTGTAAAAAGTTGTATTAAATAAATAATCTTTATGAATATCTAATGCGTTGTACTAGTCTTAAAAAGTCTATAAAACATCTATGATAGATTTCAGATACTAGAAGTGGCACTTTATGAAATGCGTTATTATGTCCATGAACGATGTGCGATATAGACGACCATATGTGTGGTCGCTGCCACTACTCCCTAAGGTGAATTACCTACTCGTTTGATAGTTCAAGTCAATTAAAAAGAGTAGGTTGGTTTTTTTTTATGATATGGCAATGAGCTGCAGTCAACCTTATGGTAAGTGGACTTGTCTCTACCACACAATTTACGCTTTAAGTTCGAAACTAAGCGAATTAGGTATACGTTTTTAAACTTTCCAGACAAATTAATATTGGCATGGTAAGGATAACCTCTTCAAGTCGTTCCAATTTAGTCCTCAGGAGTCCGTAACGTATCTATGGCCTACCTCAGATAGTAATGTTATCTTTCCTGGAGTTGATTAGGAGGTATGGACGGCAATGACCACTTGCTAGTAGTGAAATGACCATATCATTCCCCTGATGGTAAGTGGTTTCTTGTTCTCAACGTTACAGAATGAAAAAATGTAGATAAAGTATAAATGACCAACAGCTTTTAATGTGAAGCTTCGGAGAAAAACTCATAACTGCTGTCAATTGATAACAGAGCTAACTGTTCCATGCCCTTCGTACGGTAAATAGATTAGATAAACACTAAAACGACAAAACTGGATCCGAGTTGGCCATTTAATATATTAGAGGCGAGCATTGCGCAATGTATCGAAGCACCGTTAGGATTCCCGAACCGAACGAGGCAATAAAAATGATTCCGACAGTACACGTGTTGCTGGCATAGATTATAGTGTCGGGGAACAAGCAGACTTGACATCGGCTTTTGAATGTGATAGAATTTGTCAATGCATATATATTTTTTACTTTCGAAGTAGCAAACAAGCAGTCTACCTGATAGTGGTTATCGCAGGTCGTGGACATGTAAATTACATTCAAAACAGGTTGACAGGCTCACAACTGAAGCCGATGTCTCGTGTCTCTTCTTATTTTGACAATCCTGAAACGAGACAAGTCAGTGCTTAAGTCGTAATATATAGCAAGAATAGAAATAAAATTACACAGACATTTCACGAAAATTTAACGATCTAATAAGTAGGTACCTACTGGATTTTGGAATATGTGTCTTTCGAAAAATGGTAAAACGGCCAGTCAAATTTCAACTTAAATTGACTGATAAAAATGTGCACGTTCATTATATATATTTTTGTAAGCTACTGTACCTACATATTTTAAATATAACATAGAATAAAACGAATGTTATATACATTATATTGACATTAAGAGTGCATGTAAAAAAAAAACTCAAAACATACGAATAATAAAATGTTACATCTACATGAGACTATTTTAACTAACTGCATTTCTGTATATATTGGTGTTATTCTATGGCTAGTCGTATAGAAAACGCCGCTAGCGCTGCGGTGGAAGCTCAAATAATTTAATTAGCCCAATAATGACCGGCCACCGCCATTGCAGGTGCATCTCCGTGCTACGGAATATGGCAGGAAGTGAAGATTTTATTGACACAATCAACAATTAGCACGAACGTCTCATTTTACTATTTTATCCCAATTTTTTATGTATGATCAAATTATATTGCGACCCTTTTGTTGCTACAATTCGTTTATTTTTTTGGGACCAAAGTTATATGTACGCTCAACAAAGTATTAATGAATAGTGAAAATGAGAGTATGACAACAGGGGACACTAGAGACAAAACATGGGACATATGTGACGAATACATTATAAAATTTGACTTCTAAAGGACATTTACTGTATTGTGTAGTTACTTATTATGAAAATTTTAAATTGCCCCGATTTTAACTTACAACAGTTACTAAGCTTTTTTTATAAATATGTGGCAAGACATATCATACTTACTCGAAATGCGAGCTTTCATTCCAAAAGTCCTATGTTCGGTAGACCTCCAGTCACAGTAATAACATGTCCATGGGCAGCGGTCACCTCTTATAATCAAGTCAACTGCATGATGTTTTTTCCGTTCCAAAAAAAAGGATCTAACCATTTTTATTAGGAAATGGAACCCATGGAACAATCTGTACGATTCAGATCTTATTCGAAGATGGTTACGTTAAATATTCCTCAAAACGAAGTTGAAACACGTCGAATCAGTATAAAAATAGCTATCATAAAAATCGAAAGTAAACACTCGTGTTTTCCCTAATTAGCGGCGGCATAAATGTCAGATGTCGGAAATAAGATAACTAATCAAGTATGAGTCGTGGACAAGATCTCGGTGGCTCAGATAAAGTACAAGTTATAACCGTTAATAGAACAGACGTCAGGTAGAAATACCTTCCGCAACTCTTGGCTGGAACCGGTGTCGCCAAACTTAGTTTTATGGTTAGAAATAGCATAGAAAGCATGAGATATCAGTCGCTGAGACCAGTCTTTTTGGTTATCAACATAACGATGCCGAGTAAATTTTATCGTTCACTGAAATAGTATGACTTGCTCATACCACTCAAATCGGAATATAAACGAAGTTATACGACAATCGTTTTTGCGTTGACGTTCAAGAATCTGCTATAGTTGAGCTAATATGTGAAGAGAATAAATATTAAGATCGTTGTTTGTAGTAGCGAAAGGGATGGAGTCTTCCTAGGCAAGACTAGCCACATAAACCAATAGAGATGAAACTGAAATTAATCCCCAATTAAAAGAAGTGTCTTGCCAGGTGTCGATACATATTAAAATAGATACTACGTATAAGTGAGTATAGCTTTTCGAGAAAATGAAATGTTAAACTCGTGCGTGCCGACAAAAGATTGCTATGTTTTAGCGTTTTCTTTATATTTAAAATGGAAATATGAAGTTCTGACCAAAGGGTGTAATTGAATAGCGAAAAATATCATGATGTAAAATAACCTGTAGATCGACTAGTTAAATAAGCTACATTCATGTAAAATTTTATGTAAATCGGACTAGTGAATCTTGAGTAACCACAAAAATGCACCATCTCATTTTTATATATTAGTAAATTGTACAAGTGATTTGTGATAACAACTTGTAGATCACAATCTGTATATTAGAAGAAACCAGAAAACGCACGCATGGGAGTAGTTGGTAACATTTTACTTATTTATTTAATTATCATCAAAAAAATTTATACCATAATAAATTAAAAATACCTTTATTTATGGGTAAAATATTAAGAAAAAAATACCATCCCTTTTGTCCTCAGGCTAAATAGACAAGACATTATTTATTTATGTAGTATGAACCTGTAAGCGACACATAAATGGCTCGTTCTTAATATAGCTTTAAGAATAGCAAAGTAAAACTATTTCATAGTTAGATATATTTGAAATATTTCGCAGTGCCCCTGAGCTCTTAGCCTGCGGAAACTATGGATTTTCCGATTGTTTGTGTGTATACGAATATGTGTAAATGCAAATACTCCAACGTTAGGCACACATACACCGGCGAAGTTATTTCTAGTTGATATCTGTTCTGTGGCCGTTAATACACACTGATTACACGAGCAGAATGCCGTCGAGCCTGTCCTATTGGTTAATGAAACCAACCTGTTTGTACTTGTAATAAACTTTTGATTTGCAACGCTGCCTCGATAGTACTCGTCCGAGTGTATCGTGTCGGTGGCTGAATAAAACTATAAGCTTTATTAACGTACTAACAGATCATGTTTTTAATCCTGTACATATTTTAATTAAAAGTAAAGTGACTGTATTTTTTACATGACAACAAAATATTTTTTTTACCAGACTGTAAGGGTAAAGGGTATTGATGAATTCTGGAAATATGTAAATCAATTTCACGATCCGAAGTCTATATGACGAAGTCATAGTAGATATAATTCTACAAATACGAAGTTACTGGCATGCATAATGCATCATTTCATTAGCCAGCTGACATAAATATTATGCGACTATCTTATTCTATAGGAGTGACAAAGCATCTGTAGTCGATTACAGGTAGAAGGTGGTTTACTTAATATCGATGAAATTGGTTACAATAACCATGGGCGAGAATAACCTTTTACCATCAGATACATGTATGTTTGTTTGCTACTACAATTGTACAAAAAAGGCAATTTATGTAAATGAAAAAAATATCTTAATATATTTAGTAACTGAGTGTACCTATGCTAGTACTAATGACATTTAAATCTTATGTGTTTATCCTGACCGTCCTCTACATTTGTTCGCACGATAACTTAGTAATATTGGTCAATTTCTCGGATGTGTCCTTTATGTTTCAGTGGCAATTCAGTAAAAGTGTTTTCTGTAAGTGACAATAACAATAACCGTCCATACAGATTTCGTTTATGCGCGCGGGCGTCCGCAAAGAAATCAGTATTAGCTTATCGGCACCACTCAATTCCACCTACATTCCCGATTTTTTCTACAAGTGCATGAAATATATTAGAGTCATAAAAAGAGGCTCTTCGTATCGAAGGAAGAGTCGTAAAAATAGACGTACAGTAAACCAAATTGTTGAGCTTCTAACCAATACCTCCATACCATTCCAATCTTTATCGACATGAAATAAAGCTTATATCCCTGTGTATATTTCAATCTGTTGTTGTATTCTGTTGCGTGTTGTACGTTCCGCATCAATAATTCAAGATTACTTACCGCGGATAGATTTCTCATTTCTAGTATTTACTTAGCTCTATGGAGTTTCGCGCGAAAATAAACCTTGTTCTTTTTCAACAACGAACGTTAATGTTTCTTCTTTGGTTTTGGATTGTGAGCCAACTTATTTGGATTCGGCTTATGAATTCTGTTAACTACTGTTTAACATGGAGTTTTTTGTATATGAAACAAATTGCCATTACGTGTTTGTGTTAAAATTAGTCTGTTAAACTGTAAATAATAACGTTGTGATATAAATTAAGTGTTACCTGAAAACTTTATTTGGAATGATAATAAGAAACAAATCCATACTTAGAAGTATGGATTAAAGCACATCTTTTGAAAAAAATCTACTACAGTATACCTCTTCTTATAATATTTGCATGTTTTTAAATGGCAGTGTAATCTTACATTACCAGTTGGTCCCAAATAATTTACCTCTTTCGTAAAAAATCTCCCAATAAAATATTTCGAAATTGTTTCGGGGCGAGTCCCGTTTCGAGAGCGGGCTGTCAAAAAAATAACGTTTCACATTTAAAAAGAATTATAGGAATGAGGATCGTACGTGCTACCGCGGAGGGGACAACTTTGTCACTGGCTTTTTTGTTTACGATTGTACCTTTTGCGATTGTTCCTGAGACCAGAAGGAAGTGTATTTCTTTTATTTTCGACTCCGTAATGAATACTTGGAAGCCAGCCTCCGTTTGGGTATTTAAGACCCCAAATATTCCGATCAATTTTTAGGACTCGACATTCCCGTATTTTTGTTCCTTCAATTACCATTTTGTTTGTGTAGTTCTAATAAATCTGGGGAAGTTTTGATAGATTCAACGACAAACCCAGTTATTGGCTATGTTTTGTACTGAATGAACTAAATGATTTCATTTTTTTTGAAAGAAATGATTTCTTCGTCAAACAAGCTTGTGCTCACGACGTGTTGTGGTATTCATAATTTATCATTAGTATATTGATTTAAGTATTATCAGTTTATCACAAATTTGCTTTTATTTTCTAATTTATAGCTATAACATTAGTGATATCTGTAATATTCGTTATGTTATAGGCTATCTGGTGATAGAACCGTATATTCGATTCAACTACACTCCTTCGGAGTTTTTCATAAATTAAGTATCACTTCTTTTAACAAGACATTATTTCGCAAGAACGCAAGATCTTTATTCTCAAAAGATTCCTCATATTGCTCATATAACAATTATATTAACAATTTTGAAATAAAAGCGGCAATCATCTATTAGACATTGACGATTATATACACACACACAAAGACATAAATATTCCATATATTCGGGTGATTAGTGGTTTCTTAACTTTAATTTGCGAACGCCCACAACACTGAGTAGTGACAGTCTAATGTTTGAAACTCGGCTTCCTCATCGAAGTTCCGAAATTCGAGTAACAGGCACGCATCACTTATTTTCCTAAAATTATGAGCCTATTAAAAATGGATTGTCATTTGTCACTGCTTAACAGTGTAGGAAATCATCGGCGGTGGACAGTAGACTAAATGCTTCTCGTCTTGAGAGGTGACCCGTGCCTAGCAGTGGGACAATAATGAGTTGACGATGACGACGAAAAACAATATTTTGATTAATACTTTTAAGGGGGGTTGTCTTCGTTCACGATTATCATATGCGTCGTAAGATCGTACGCCAGCTCCATTCAATCCCTCAGCGGTCGCAATAAAGCGGGATTGTCACGCACGTACACGTTGCGTGCGGTGGGGTACGGGGGGCACCGGGTGGTTAACGCACGAGGGGTTTTTCAAAATAAGTTTTTTAGTTTCGAGTCTGAGTGTGACGTCGATTAAGCTTGTGAGATATTAGACACTTGTATTTGCCGGATTGTTGTAAATATGAATAGGTATATTTTACACAAGTTTTTCAAAGATGTTAGATATACATAGATAGGTTCTAATAACAGAAGTGTTATTAGCTGCTGTGTTCTGAAAGGTGTGTGGTAAGACACGTAAGGTAAATGTGTAAGGTAAACACTTCTAGTTAAATTATCTGTCGTTTACTCCATTTCATATGGACTATATATGAAATTGAGCAAGTCTATATTATATTCAGAGATTTAGTAAATATTAAGGTAGGATCGGGGAGTTATGCCCGAACATACATAAAAAATATGTATACATACGTCACGAATAGATAACCTCCCATGCTTTGGGAATTCGGTTAATGAGCGTGCAGCCCACCTGATGGTAAGTGGTCAGATCAAAAGCAACTTCATACAAAACTAGGCTTCTATCTGAAGTCAATCACAGAATTGCTACTCCCGAGGTCTAAGATGGTCGTCTTATATAAAAGTGAGCCGGCAACCACACTTTCACCGAAACACAAGAACCACTTCACGCTAGAAATTGGTGTGGCGTTGGTAAATCCGCGGTCAATCTAAATACGTTCTAGCAACTTGCAAATCTGCGTTATAATACAATAACAACAATGTATCATTGTGATACATGGAAGAGACATATCTTTTAAAGACATATACGACATGTAGACTCACTTATATACTCCACTATGTTACGATGTGCAGTATTGGTAAACAAACACATTTTTTCACTTACCAGATATATTTGCATAGAATGCTTGCTCTATCCAATTTCTCAAGCTATCACAAGGGTATCTCCACATATATCGACATGAATTCGGACAATGCAACGCATACGACGTTGCTTACATATTTACATCGTAGATATAACTTATATCATACCTGTCTAGCATCGGAGAGTTTCAGGTTTTTTAGCAGGTCAGTTTAAATTTAAATAAAAACTTTTTTTTCGTACCGTGTTCGTTTGTGTGTGTGTTGTATACATCAACGAGATCTATGATACAAGTAACGAAACTGCAAGGACTTTTTGGACGAACTTGCGCCGCTTCTGAATCGATAAGTGTAGGGATACCCTAAAGCGCGATTGTTACGCACGTGCACATTGCGTACCTACCGAAGTGGGAATACGCCCTGGTTAGATTTTGTTAAAAGTATTGCTGTTGGGTGTCTTTGGCTAAAGTATTACGTACTTTCGTTACAATTAGCATTGTCGTGTGATTTTTAGTAGACTATAATAGATATACAGTAGACTATTAAATATAAAGATACATTTGGTTCTTATAATAACACAAATCAGAGACTCTCACGTTGTGATATGAAACTATCATAGGTATATTAGACAAATTCTTAATTCTAAAAAAATATTTAAAAAAAAGCTTTCGAGTCAGGGACTTTTTAACTTTAATTTTAGGATTTTCGTCATTTGCAACGCCACCCGCATTAAGAGGTTTGTGCAAAAATTTCAAACGGAACGGAATCAGTCTGAAATCTGGCATTCCTCCCGATCACCGCGTCCCGGGAGCCGATTGCCCGAATCCGGGCGATCCTGCGGAGCGACGCGCGTAATTTCCCCGCGTTACGTGCGCCGCATGCGTAACGCCGCGCAATCGCTCACCCCATTACGCTGCGATGCTTTGTGGGGCGATTTACGGGCGGCAGCGGGTTGGGAGTCAGGGCATCACGTAAGCTCGGTTCTGATAAATTATATAAATTTCAAGAGTTGTACTTATACTTAAATATATTCATTACTCTTTACTTGACTCAAATATTTGTAGTATGTATGTGCCAATTATTGAGGCTAACTATATCTACTGAAGGTCGATATCAACGTATAAATAGAAATGAATATATAGTTGCGTGTAGAAATGTGACCTGTCACTCATTTTTATTGTAACTTATGTTTAACTTTTATATAGCTACTAATTATACTATACTTTATTTTTATGATGTATGTTGCATTCATCTTAGTAGCTAAATAATAGTACCATTCTATGATATTACTATTTTCAGACAGCCAAAGCAGTGCAAATCCATCATGAATAGAACTGCCCGCTCATTACTTGTACCACGCAGTACTGGAACGCATTACCCGGATCGATGTCAGATCGAACCGGCAATCAGGCGAGCTCCTCCGCACTAGGTGTACTATCGCCTTTATTCTTAACGTCTTATGGCACATCGGCAGTAGCGACAAAGATACTGTATTCACAGTAGTTCAACATTCAAACACACAAATGATAAAAATACTAGAGTCGCTCTTACCTTATTTTTAATTTGATATACATTTATAGATGGTAGAACTCTTTGTGGTTCTACTCCAGACGTACCAGACTCCTATTTTTGCCTAATAACAGCACTGTTAAACATGATATTTGGCAGACTTAGTTTTGAAAAATAATGTAAAAAATTATCAAAAAATATAAATTTGGATCAAGATAGTCTAAAATATAGATGACACATATTTATATTTAAATTGTACGTATTTAAATAACTCTTTTCTTGCATAATCTTTGGTCTCCTTACTGCAGTATCGCTAATAAATTGTAGGCATTTTTCAGAAGCTCTTCTCTGTAGCTAATTTATGATGATCGAAGATAAACTGCGATTAATTTGTTCGGATGCCGATTGCCGATTGGTTTACTGACTTTGATGTATCTGTGTATGAAATGTAGTGTGCCTTCGGGCTGCTTGGCTTTTATTTTAGTCACTAGTAACAAGATCTATAATTGAAGACTTTAATCAAGTATACATAAGATAGTATATTGAAAATTCAGGTTGTTATTCAAGTAAATATATTATTTAATTTAATGGCATGTAAAATAATTATTTACTATGATGTATACAGGCAACGTAGATCGATTAAGAACACAAAACTGTTTGTTTAAATCAAAATTAAATAATAAATCATTGTACTGGTTTGTCATTGTTAGTTCTTGTTTAATTGAATGTTTTGTGTGAGCGGTTGTGCTACGCGGTTATAAATGGATTAAAAAAAATATACAAATAAACTTTATATTGTTAAAACTTTTGATAGATTAGATGTCAATAAAATATACGGACAAAAATATTTCAATCCTTTCAGATTAAATTCTCCTTAACTAATTATGTAATTAAAATAATTAAGGTAGTGTCGCCAAAGATGGCCCAGCTCCCAAGATAGCCCACTTAAAAAAAAATGCAGTTATGATTATTCAAAT
>DWNE01004037.1:0-15768 GCA_018249875.1 Cecropterus toxeus
ACGATATCAGGCAATCAGGTTGAACCAGCCCTGTATTGCATTAGCTCAGTATCAGTGTATTATATACATATGTTTACATGTGTACATCCCAGTGCAATATATAGTTCAAATATATTCGTCACGTACTCTATGAACGAGTAGCTCGGCGACAGTCCGTGTTTAAACGTGTTTTATTTAAGGTATAAAAGAATCATGACTAAAAACTACGCACGTTATAATTAATTCAATTATCTACTTATATAAGGTATGTTACTTTTTTATAAAAAGGGCAATAATTAATTTGCCAGATGGTAGAGCCAATGTAGTTCGACCGGGGAAGTACCACCGCCACACTTGTCTAGCGTGAAGCAGTTCTTGCGTGAGGTGGAAGGGAGTGGTTGAGCTCACTTATATATGAGGCGACCATCTCAGTCCTCGGGAGTAGCAATGCATTTGTAATCGACTTCATGTAGAACCCCTGTTCTATATGAAGTTGTTTACAAATGTCCGTGGGCGGCAGTAACCACTTACCATCAGATGGGCTGCTTGCTCGTTTACTACTTCATATTAATAATATAATAATAATGATTTAATACATCTGAAAGTTAACTAAGAATTAATTTGTTGTATCATTATAAGGGTTACTTAAAAAAAATACTCTTCACCTGATGCAGTGGTGTAAAGCACAATTATATTCGAGTGTCCTTCTTTGAGTGTTTGCATTTTGTATAGGTACATAAAACCAGTAAAAATGTACAGTCAAAGCTATTTACTTACGGTTTCCGCATTCGCGTTTTGAGTATTAGCAGGTTCAAAAATTGTGACCATTTTCTTGCATTCGCGGCTTAAAAAAACTTAATTCGTGGATGAAGTTAGTACAAGAAAACAAATTCCCCGTTCATGATTTTTGACTACTGCTGGCGGAGTAACCGGCGCGTAAACATACGTTTTTACTATATTAACAATGAAAAAACGCTTTCTATACTCATAGCTCTACACTAGGGTTTTCTCCTGCGTAGTGGGCACACAAAAACGAACACACAAACACCCAGACCCAGAACAGAAATCGAAACTAATCATTCATATTTCTGTCTGGCCGGGAAACGAACCCGGGACACACTGCGCGTCAGACCGGTATGGTGACCGCTTCGCCACGCGGGTCGTCGATATTGCAGATATAACGGCATTCTAAATAAAAGAGATAAGTTAAAAAATAATAATTTTGAATATCGGTCCAAAAACGGCGGACAAATCGGTGAACATACATAAAAAAATACATACAGTCGAACGTATAACCTCCTCCTTTTCGAAGTCGGTTAAAAATAATAAGAATTGTTCATTTAGGTTTATTTCCGAAGTTTCATGTGTTTCTTGGTTTAAACATCTTCCTATCATAACGTATAAAATATTCATATTTCTATTTAATAAATACTGAAAACCCCGTAACTTTGTTATAACTATTGATACGTGCAAAATTCGTACTTACCTACTGAATATGTTATGTAGTTCTTGTACATAGCTGCTTATAGAATAAAATACGCGGTTCTAAAACTCAATAATTCTATAATCTACTTAAACTACCCAAATATAGCTAATTCTATGAAATAATCTAAAATATAATAAAATTATTACTCGACTTCATTTGTGATAGATCTGAGATTTGGACATTCTGTTACAATAAAATATTGATTATAATAGTTTAGTCGTAAGGTACATTGTGATACAAAAGTAACTGAAATAAAATGTAAAAATTATCTAATTGCTCAAATCGTGTACGTGCATCAAAAATAGAGTGCCTTCGCACTATTGTTTTACCGGCGTAACTTTTGTGTAATTGCTTAAAAATGCTGATGTTTATAAGGCCTATTTTGCACTGGACGCTTTGTAACATCAGTGCAAAACGGGACTTATAATCATTAGCAATTTTTAAGTAATCGGTACAATATCATCGCCAAGGGTTCTTAAATTTTTTGCTGAAATTACTCTACTTTTCAATAGAGATGTCAATAGACTGAGGTGACGGTAACAATGCAGATTTTGAGCAATTTATTATTATTTATATTTGTAATTTTGCTTTGCGATACATGTGAACTTCTCCGCATTCATTATATTTTTGTGTTATTAGAATATTCCTTTGAGAATTAAAATATTGCAAATAAATTAATATAATTTTTATTTGAATTTTGAGTTGTGATATTTTGGCGTTACCAAGGGAAAAGGAATTGTAATTTGTATTTTTTATAAACAATTTTGTAACAAGTATATAGCAAAACGTTTGGCCTAATGTAAGAAGTGTTTCCTAAAATTTCTAAAGAGCAATTCCAAATATTTATAATAATGCGCGTGATATCCGAATGCCTAACTTTTTATTTTAGAATAAATGCTACTTATCCTGCGATTCTCAGTTATTCTCTCTAAATGGGATGTAAAACACAAAAACACAGAATGTTCGAGGATTAGTATTAAGTACCAATAACTTAAAGTACCTAAATGATTTGAGTATGTATATACCCACAAACATTCTGGCTAATCCAATACTTAGCAGTTGCTTGGTACTACATACATATAACCGAATCTTAAATTAACTACTACTAAATAATAAATATTACATTAATTATATTATTGCAGTTAGTTATATGTTGCCCAAAAAGAAGAATATCTGCGTACGACGTAATACGACTATTAAATAATAATTATTGCAAATTACAATATTATTAGATAATAATTTTCAAAAGTCAATAATTTAGGTGCATTTGGTGATTATCCTATACAAACTAAAGTTATAAATATACTTACAAGTTGCTAAGTACAAGTTAAGTGGTTGACAGAGTTCATTATTATTTAGTGTAGGTATTGATAAGTTTATAGGTATTAATACGATCAAAAAATATTGAATGCATCACACCAAAAATAATCGTATGTTATTTTTAGTACTTTTCTGTACATTTATAACTTATCTCTTAAGTTATTTTTATTATATTTCTATTATTCAACGCTTTTTTAAATTTATTTTATTTGGACCTAAAAACTAATAACTACACTACATTAAAATTGTTAATAAAAGTTGTTGTTTTGCAAAAAAATCGAAATTTTCAAAAGTTATGAATTTAACACTACTATGATACAATTGTCGATTTTAATTATAATTTATTAGACCTCTTCAAACGATGTATGTCTCTGCCGCGTTTTAAAACACGATGCGTCCTTCTCTTGTTGTGTTGTGACTTTGTTTCTCATAGTATTATAAATATGTTTTTGTCCCACAACAGTCCGACAAAGATGTGATGCTTCATTAAAGTATTTCGGAAATAAAATAAAGTTTTACTTCTAATAGACGCATTAAAACTCGGCGGATTCACGCGTCTGTTGCGGTCTAAAACCATATTTAAGTGCTTATAAATAATATCTGGCGTTATATGTAAATAAAAGAACATTTTATACATGCAAAAGTAACGCATATTTATAGAGTAAAGATTCCGCTTAGCCATCCAAATGTAATCTAGACGGATAGACTAGACCGTTAAGTTACTTAACTACTTACTGTAACTGCGCATTACTTAGTTAATGTAAAATTGTTTTTATGAATATATTGTTTGTTTTTAAATACGCTGTTTGTTATTTTACTCTATTACTAATTCATCATACCATAGACATAGGGTTGCCAACTATACTGTTAAAGACAGTTTTTACTACATTATCCTTTTACTGTTGAAAAAAATAAAGTAAACAAATACTATTTTAAGTATCAACATGTCGGACGTTAGTTAGTGCAGCGTAGTCAGAATGGAGCTTTTCGGAACGAAGCTGTCAAATACGGTCAATTTCAAATATTCGAGACTGACACTGACACTACAAATAATACGAAATAGAGCTTCAATTAAGTTAATAAAAAGTTAAGCTCCTTATTGATAGTAGTGACAATTATAAATCTTTTCAAAATGAATCCAAATTGATAATCTGTTCAAGAAGCACTGAATAATATGTTTTGAAAAAATAGTCACTGTTCATTTTTGTAAATGTATTTTTCTTCTTAGACCTAAATATGCTCTTGTTAAAAAGTTGGCAACCCTTCATAGACATAAATCCCAGAAAGTGTAAGTGGGAATGGACGTCGCCAAGAAGAAGTATGAAGGCCAACCGGCCTTTTTCTACCTCTCCTACCTAGACCTGGAAAAAAAGTCTTACACATTAGATTTTACATAGATATGAAAACTCTTTAGATCAACTGTGTCGCCCTAGATTAAAAGCTGGCAACGCCCATTAATTTTTATTTTTTTTAAGCTTTAAAGTAGTTAGTAAATACCAGTAGGTATGTACCAGGTATGTTACGCTTGTACATATAAAAGATAATTTAGTTAAATAATATCTATATCAGAATACTCTCAGATCCTAGAATACTTTCAGCACCATGTTGTCCGCATTTAGGGTTGCTGCCCTTACTTTATTATAAAATATTTAAGTAACCTACGCGTAAATATTTATTTTGCATAATCTGAAATAAAATTGGTCGTTAGTATTTTTGCTTGAAACGAACATGCTAATGTTACAAAGTTTCTATGATCACCTTACCTTATATAAATTTGGCGACCGTTATTTTTTACACCTCAAATTGCAGAAGCACAGGTTTAAAAGATTTTCTAGATTTACTATTTTTTATTGCCAACTATAAGGAATTCCTGTCGCTTCAATCTAAAAGTTAAAAAAAGAAAAAAAAATGCACTTTTCAAAGTAGGTATATACTTTTTTCTAATTTATTTAACCAAAGTGCTTGTCGGAAACGGTTTAGTTTGGACGGTAAACGAAGCGCGGCACGTGTTTGAGAGATGGCAGCACCATCGCGATGACGTCTATCCGACACTGATAACTTCGTGCTACAACAGAGATCCGACATACTTTAATTGCTGAATAATTTCCGTCAAATATCTGTATCCCGTAGATATGTCAGGTTACAGGTGTACGATATCAACATACATACTAAAAACAAAAAAATACAAATGTTTTTTAAATGTTTTAATAATCACATCACATGAACAAAAATTTATCATTTTACATTAGTAATAAACAAAAAACATTTCATCCACTTTTATCCTGGGTCAAAAACAAATTATAATAAAGAAGCGGGAAAGTAAAAGAACAGATAATTTATTATACAGATATTTTAACAGCATTATTCCTTGGCTGACGCATAGATCCGATTCGATTAATAGCTTGTCGATGTAGGGATCTTAAAGACGAAAACCGGACGATTGCTTAGCTGTAAAGACGCACGCAATCCTGTAGCTAGTTGGCGCGGGAAACTCATCAGCGGTGGCGTCTCTCGCCAAGATGTACGTCGTAGGTACCAAGATGGCGCCGGCATACAAGCCAACGTTAGGTCTAGCCAACTTGTTTCGGTCTCCTTCTTGGTCCTGTGCCAATAAATTATGCTGTTGATACTTAATAATAACGTCGTTATTGTAATTACTTATAGTCTTTAATTGGGAAAAAAGGACTTCATGACAAAACATATTTTATTACGCTTTTATAACTTTTACTTTTTTCAACCGCTCTCGATTTTGCCGGTAATTGTCTGGCTTTCCACTTTCTGCTTCACCCTTGCGTTATACACTACTTTTTGAGAAATGCCTATACTCGTTTACAGCAAAATTATACACCTAGGTAAGTCTGGCATTGATGCTTCTATAATGGTGTTTGTTTTAACCACTTATAACAAAAGGTTTTTTTATAAATATAACTTTTATGGAAGATATTAAATGTAAAATAACTATATCTGTAGTATATTATTGTTACCTCATTTTAGCGTTTAAATATAACTTACTTTCCCACCTCGGTCTCTTTTTCCCACTCCTTACATTTCCGTGACCTGCGAGTTGGTGTCGTTGCTCTAAACCTGTAATATTTCGGCATTTTTCAAATATAAATTTTGGAAAAAAACATTAAACAAACATATGCACGCATTTGTTCCGAAACTACAGGGATTTGTAGATTTTATATTATCATTAAGTATGTATAATGCGTCCTGTAGGTACCTACTCTGTGATTGCGTCACTAATGTCATTATTGGTTTTTAAAATAAAATAAAATAAAAAAGTAGACTTCAAATTCCACATTAATATTATTATAATAAATAATAATAGACTAATATTAAATCATGCGAATTCAAGCCAATCTGTAGTATATCTGATTTTTTTTATATTGTATGAAGTACATTTAAAATGGTATTAATTTTCCTATACATTTTAAGACAAAGACATAAAACTCATTATCTGAAAGATACTCTGTGATTCAGTATTTTTCTGTCAAATTTGTAATGCATAAAACTATTTTATGTATTTTTGTATTTAAATATAACCATTAATCATCAATGCGTACTAGAACATTGCGCGTATTTATATATTTTTTAACAATGGCTGTTTTATTTAATATAGCAAGTATTATTTATATTAAAAGATATCGGATGCATACAGTTGAACTTAGGTAGGTAAATAAAATATCTACTACAAGCTGAAGTACTTAGGTACAGTAAGAGTAATTTTTAAAGTAAAAGGCTTTTAAGTTGACTAGGTAAATACGTGAATTTCATTTAAATCAGACCAGTGGCTTTTGCGACATTGAGCAACAAACAGACACACAATATCTCATTTTTATATATTAGTATAGATGGCACTGTCTCTAACGAAGCACTGTATGGAAAGCCTAATGAAGGTTGCGTCGAGAATATTTATATTGAAAAATATATGATCAAATTTCTGGAATATAATACTACAAAATTTGTCGATAAACCACTAAAAATGATCCTCCAAGGTTCAAGAACTTTTTTCCTGCCTATGCCTTCCGGCTCTTTATCTCACCGATTTGCGCGCGCAAAAGATTCTTTTTCTACCTGAATGTAAATCTTCAAGCATTAATGTAGCTTAGAATAATGTTACACTTAGACATAACAACAAGCATAATAATTTTTAATTTAGCCGACTGCTCTTTAAAAATATATCTATATATTTTTAACAGATATGATCAGGATCTAATAGGAGCGACAGCTCATTGGGATATTCTTAAAACAATGTTGAGGTGTGACAAAAATTCAACAGATTGTCCAATTGGACTCTTTTCTGAAAGTAGTATTACAACTGCGAATGGTTTAAATGACTTCGTTGAATTTCAACATGATCTTTTTAGTTTATGTCCCCAAGTTCCACCTGGGTTAGGTAAGTAATGGATATCAAACTTTGTTTGTCGTTGATTCGTTATTGAAAATGACGATTTAATTTCTTATTTGATTTACGTTTTCTTAAATAGTTTGTATCTAGCCAAGAACAAATAAATACAATTAACGAAAAAGTAGACGTAGAGACTAGATGCCACATAGATGTCACTACTAACTACCAACATAGCATTAATACATTTTAATTTTTTAGCACATAGCATTTTTTTCATTTACCAGTCAGATTAAAATTTTGTAACTTTGATTTGATAACCTTGAGAATACTATACAGAACTTTTGATGAGATTAATCATATTTTCTTAATTACCATATAATCCGTTTATGTTCATATTTCAAACCTTCAATAAATCATGTTTTGCTTACTAATTTTTGTAGGTGTTTTTCAGGTCCTGTGAAATATGATATGTCGATAATACAATTGTTTGATATAGATGCCATGTACAGCTTATTGAAACCAGGAGGGATATATCATCCCCCAAATTGTATCCCTCGACAAAGTGTAGCAATAATTGTACCAATGCAAAAAGTAGACAGGTTAATTATTTATGTTTTTTTCATTATTTGTAATGAAATTAAATTGTATCCACCCTGTCGTTAAATATTTTGCTAGTTACCAATATGATAATTTTTAAGTTTAAATGGATGTCAAATTCATTATTGTACTTAATTTTTAAGATCACATGTTAATCTGTAATTGTATATTACCTATTTGTAATATATTTTTTATTGAGCAAGGTGTAAAGGATTGCAAACTAGAGGCGTAGTGTGCGTGGTGAACGTTGCGGTAGGTTTTGAAAAATCGTCGTTTTCATTTGTGTTTTCATGAAAAACTTACAATACCCACCAAAGTAAAAAAATGTTTTGCCAAAATAAGGTAAAGATGAAATAAGGTCTTGCATTTAGCAATAAACAAATGTAGGCAACTATTTAGTGTTGACGAAAATTTTTTTCCGCCGACTTCTATGACTGTAGGGCGCATTCAACTTCAGTCTTGGTCAGCACAAACGTACGCTACGCCACTGATTAATAACATTTTTATGAAATTATCTATCAAGTCAATTAAACTAAATTATAATTCGTTTCTAAACTTCAGAACTTGGAAGAACTACATTGGAACGTTTTTATATTATATTCACCCATTTCTAATGAAACAGCAATCACAATATCAAGTATTTGTGATTGTACAAGGTTAGTGTACAATTTTAAAAAATATATTTCTATATCAAGATAGTGAAGTAAGTGTACCTATTACAACGAACCTGTTGATTGAGATGTGATAGACCGCAAAATAAGGATTTAAAAATAGACAACATGAAAGAATATTATTTCATTGTAAAATCGCACATAATACGTATTAAAAAGTAGTAAATTATAAGCGAAATAATATGTAATGTAACGATGGAATATGTATCGTACGGAAAGGAATCGGCAAAGTTTCGATACCGTAGATATGCCGTAGATGCCTAAGTATTAGACGAATCAACAGTATTCAGTTTGTCACGGTATTTAACTAACAGAAGCTACGATTTGTTTCTAGCATAAGGCTTCATTTTCCACTATGTATATACTTCGCGCAGAATCAAATTAGTTTTATTTTCACCCAAAGGCAAGCCATCTGAACCTTTCGCAAGGGGTAAGCTACTAAACAGTGGATTCTTAGAAGCCCAGAAGGTGAAAAGAAATGGATGGGGTTGCATGGTCTTCCACGACGCGTATCTGGTACCCACAGACACGCGCAACATGTATCGTTGCGGCAAATGGCCGAGACGACTGATTTCACAGCATCGTAAGATAAACAAGTAGGTACTTGCATACCATACGTACATATATAATTTTTCACTCATATCACATGTGAACGCATAAAAATTGGTCTATTTTTTTTATGTCACTGGCTTAGATTGCAGCCGACGAGGCTTAAATATATTGACGGTCAAGCAAAAAGCCATCATGAAATTTGTTTCGTCAGCAGATTTGGTGGCGCTGTTACTATGATACCTTCGCTTTTTAAAAAAATAAACGGATTTTCTAACCTCGATTGGCGCAATGATCAAGATTATGTGAATATGTACGAAAGGTAAAAAAATATTAAAATGGGTTATGCAATGGTGTATTATTTGTTGCAGTTTGTTATACGGTTCTATTATATTTTTTGAGGAATCGTTATCCTATGTTTTAGGTTGAAGGCTGGGAATTATACAATACAAACAAATAGAGCATCCATTGGCAAATACACTACATTAAATAATGTTCCGCATCTAAATATTTCCAGGTAAATAATGTAATTAATACTCATATCAATAGAAAATAGGGTTAAACACTAAATATAAATAAGTTCGGAATACCACAGCAATTGACTGATAATTTAGGTATTAAAGGATTATTGATTTGTTGTATAGGAGTAAATTACAGTGTGAAGTGAAATTTAGTTATGGCGCCCTGTTGAAATTAAGAACGGTCGTAAATTATTCTGTCGCCCCAAAATAGGGCCACACGGGGGCGCAAGTTGAGTAATAAAGATTTTCCTACAGGAAAAAAAATAAGACCGGCTCTGCCTGAACATTTTATAGGTCGTGTTTTAACGATAGACAAGAAATCGATCTGTCCTCAATATCTTCTCTATTCCTTTTAGATCAGTTTTGATATATGTCCGGCCCGTGACGTGGTTTTCTTGAATTTCTTCTCGCTCATCTATTTTTATAGAATAGGGTGTAAATGTTTGTTTCTGTGACCGACCAATCTACATATTGGTAGTTTCGCGGGTCAATCGTGCATTGACATGCGTTACCACCTGTATATTTATTTTCTTTTATGTTTGTAGGTATGAAACATCACATGAGACAACACCCATTCATTTGATAGATGGACTTGTAAGCCTCGATTACAAAGTGGTTAATATAGAATTCAAGCGTTTGTTCACTCAAATCCAAGTTGATTTCCATACAACTCAGTAAAGTTTTTAACTGTAATACGTTTTTAATTATTCTACTTATTACCATAGTTAAATCATTTACATATTTGTGCTCTATAGAACATGTGAATTAAAAGAACAACGTTAATTAAGTTATATGTAAAAAAAGTTATTTATAATTCTCAAATTTACTAAAAAGTAACAAGAAATAAATACTGGGGAAAAAAATATTAATTAAACGTAACGTTAAATATTTTAATCAATGAACGCAATCGAAAATAACATCTGTGTCAAATGACAGATCTGCACTATTGACTTTGACATTTGACAGTTTTGTTTGACTCATGTTTGCAATTAATTTATTTTCACCGTTGGGAGGAGGAAATTAATAGAAATCTGATAATTTTAACCAGCATAATGATTAAAACCCACTGAAACCGAAATAATGGCTTTCCTGGAGGTAAAACCAATGCTCATTTGTTGCAAAACTTTGACAATGTGTACACAAAAGGTGTATTTAGATTTATTATGATATTATTTTTCATGTATTATTTTATTTAATTTCCAGAAAAAACGTTTTCATTTTTATTTGTACGTGTAGTTTAATTGTAGCTTTACTTTGTGTGTCCTAAATTTTAATTATAATAATAATGTTGACATATTATTTTTACTAAATGTATTTCCTTTATCCCTTAGTGGCGTCGCTTTACGTTCTTCGACATTCATAAAAACATTGACAATGGAAAGATAGCGGAATGTCTCCAAGTGAGTATTCTACATTCATTATCTAGACATACACAGTGCATATTTGTGCACGTAATAATGCATTGTGTATGTAATGTATACAATCAAAGAGTTAAGATTTACATTGACGAGGTCCTTGACCTAGACGAGGATGGCTTTATGAAAGAATTTGTGGACCTCTATATGATGAATTGAAAGGGGAAAAAATGAAAGTAGAGTTAAAATACCAAGAGTACGAAAGAAACATATGTATAAGCAATGGCCGAAACTATTTGACGACCCGCATGACAGAGCAGTCACCATACCGGTCCGACACACAGTGGGTTCCGGGTTGTACCCCAGCCAGACAGGCAGAATGACGAATTTAGATTTCTGTTCTGGGTCTAGGAGTTTGTGTATTTGTCTTTGTCATTGCACACACGATACAGGATTTTCTCCTGTATCATTTGTGCAATGAACAAACACGATACAGAAGAAAATCCTGATGTGGGGCTATGAATGAAGAAGCATATTTATTTTATTGACATGTAATAATTAATGAATGCGTTCAATGAATAAATAAAAAAATATATATTGCTACATACGTTTGCAATTACATAACATATCCCACATAATTAGTGCGTGAGCTGGCTCAGTTTGAGCTGAGCTGAGCTATACATAGAGCTGGGACATAGGATAATGGTCCCTAGCCCTGTGCAGATAGACAGGACTAAAGAAGAATGTTCCCCAGCTCCCTTGTAGTTTTTGACAAGAGTTTCCTCTTAGGTCACCATTGAAAAAGAAAAGGAACATACATTCAATCATTCCTTTAAATTTTTTGATGTAAGTCAAACTTGTAAAATGTAAATATTGATCATTATAAATATTTGCTTTCTACCAAATCAAGATAAGAACCTATTAATAATTACAATCTGAAACTGAAATGTAAATCATAACAGATAAAAGTCCCCTGCACCCTTTAACATGGACCTCTATCTGAAGAAAATGATTATTTTAAAAAAGAAAACACAAGGGTTACTTTTTTTTCAGTCACCAAAAGCATGTGTGTTTGTGTGTGTGTGCGTGCGTGTGTCATTAATTATTAATTATTTATATAATTATGTTTTAGGATACAAACGTGACAGTAGCCACAAGTGGTAACAACCATGTGGTCCTGTGTGACGTCACCGGCTGGGCGCATCTCATCTCCCGGAACTGGGAGATATCTTCCTTCAAAGCGTACGAGCTCACCGTCACTCTAGCTCAGCAACTACCTCATGATCCATTATTAGTTACTATAGGAGTAAGTACTTATAGATAAAGTTGGTAGATTTGCAAGCAGCTGACTTGCTTATGGGATGATCATCTAAGATAATTAACGTATATTTATTGTGTAGCCGTGTGTCCCGGATTCGGCCAGACAGAAATATGAATGATGAGTTTAGATTTCTGCTCTGGGTCTGGGTGTTTGTGTATTCGTGTTTGTGTGTCTATAGCACCCACGATACAGGAGAAAATTCTAGTGTGGGGCTATGAGTGTAGAAGGCTTGTGTGTTACTGAACAATATCGCAAATCTTTAATTGATTTGATCGATCTTTGATCGATTAAATTAAACCACCTTTCATTAAGCAGACTGCAAAAAATATAAATAATTGATTAAATTAAACCGATCTTCCTGAAACTTTGACCTAAAATCTAGTATTAGTGTTACGCACTTGGAAATCGGTAGGCAATTAGCTACGAAGATACTAAATAGATTACAATCTCATGGGCGTGTTAGTGATGGGCAAATTAAAGCAATTAATCAAGTAGTAAGTATGTGAATGATAATTAGCTTTATAGCATCAATTAATAATACAAATCAATGAAGCGTTCATTGAGGTTATTTGCATTGACTAATCACTGCGCAACAAGTTGGTTTAGATGCAATGATATTTCGTACCTGTGATTGCAATGTTGTGATATCTCAATAAATGATATGTATTTTTTAAACACGTAACATTAGAACAGACATATTTTTATTATAACAGCGACATTTTTATACTTCATTTTTCGATAGGTTACTAGGTTTATTTCTAACGACTAATTATTTTCTAATCACAACACTATTTTTTTTACTAGTACTAGAAATTAATGATAAATGCTTCACGGTAAAAGAAAACTTCGTGAGGAAACCTATACACCTGAGAGTTTTTTTTAAAGTGTTCAAAGGTGTGTGAAGGTTGGTCAGGTTCGGATTCGGTTCAGGTTCGGTTAGCGCGGTGAAAACCTGGAACTCTCTCAATCAAAGAGAAGACCTATGCCCAGCAGTTCAATAACTTCTGAGTACAACAATGCATTAACTTACGAGTAGACCTCAGGCATAGCAATGTTTGTAATAATATGAGTGTACCAATTGGGGGTTGATTTTAAATGTTTAGTCTCAGTATTTACTTACGAAATTGCCCTTCATAAACATCTACAATCAACACCACGTCACTACCACTGACTAAAACTGATATTTAAGTTATAATACGTACATGAGTTCAAACAATCAAAGGTCGCCTGGGAATTGAAATTGAGAGACCTAAATTTAATATACAATATTTGCTTACTCGCTAAATTCTTGTATTTACTGAGTTATTGTCTGGAATTCTCATGGGTCACTCATATTTTAGTTACGTTGTTCCAAATTCTAAATGTAAACTTTGATGATCGTTCATGGATGTTGTAAAGTCTTTCGACTGGGTTACATGAGTTATAGTTAAAACAAAAAACATGTCAGATATACTACTATACTTGTCTATTCTTCCGGTGACCACAATCTAGCAATTATTGTGCACAAAGATACCGCTTTGAAACAGTACAGCAAGGTAATGCTGCCAGTTTTAGGAACATTGCATCATTGCTTTTTTTCTATTTCCGGCTCACTTTTATATGAGGCTACCATCTCAGTCCTCGGGAGTAGCAACGCATCTGTGGTCGACTTCATATTGAACCCCTGTTCTATATGAAGTTGCTTACAAATGTTCATGGGCGGCGGTAACCACTTACCATCAGGTGGGCTGCTCGTTTGCTACTTCATATTTATATAAAAAAAATAGTAATTATAATAATAAGTCTCTCTATTTGGCTATTGTACGAGTGTTATTTTCTGGCAAAAGTTTTGAAGAACGGCAAGTTTTCTAGCAATATAAAAGACGCGCGGCTGTTGAATGCGCAGAAAATATTGTAAAAATATATCTGCATCTTATCTAGATTTTACGGAAAATATGCTATTAGCGCTGAGAATGGGTCTAATATGTAAAAGCATATGCAAATATGCAAATGTTATAAGTAACTAATTATAACTAATTAGTAGTTATAAGAGTATAGTGGCTAGCAAATATACCTTTAGGTATTAAGTTGGCTTTTTCTGTTGCACTGTTAGCAAGACTCCTTTGTCACAAGATCAAACTGCTGCCTCCTGGAAAAGTGTGATAAGGCACATATACTTAACCACGGTACTTAGTCCTCAGGAGCAGCAAAGATATGTAGGATTTTTACCCAATGTCAAATGAACCGTAAGCGGTAATTACTATTTAACTGACTTGCTATAGGCAGGAGGACAAGTATTCTTTACAGTGTAATATAATAAAACCGGCCAAGTGAGAGTCGGGCTCGCGTTCCTCGGGTTCCGTAACATTATCTTTTAGAAACGGCAAAAAATATTGTTTTGTGGGAGCCCCCCTTAAATATTTGTTTTTATTTGTTGCTATAGCGGCAACAGAAAGATATCATCTGTGAAAATTTCAATCGTCTATCTATCTCGATTCATGAGATACAGCCTGGTAATAGACAGACGGACAGTGAAGTATTCCGGACTAAGTATTCCGTACGTTTTTACCCCTTGGGTACGGAACCCTAATAAAGTACTAAATATTCCACATCTGCTTTAAATCAGTATGTTTACCATATTATCGTGCGTTGAAAACAAGAGACATTAATTAACAAAGCCAATAGTCATTAATCAACTTTTTGACTGAATAAATATACGCGGTTTTAAAATATAATTTGTGAAACGAAGGTGATTTCGACATATTGTCCACTAACAAACACAATATGAACCAGGTCTAAAACAATAAAATCCATCCATTAGTATTTAGAGGTCCCCTGCTGGACATAGGCCTCCCCTAAATGGCGCCACTACAACCGGTCTTGTGCCTTCTGAATCCAACTGTCTCCCGCTGTCTTCATCAGATCGTCGGTCCACTTGCTCGGGAGGTCACCTATGCTCCTATTGCATAAACGTTGTCGCCATTCGAGGACCTTTCTTCTCATTGGTTAAAGGCTATTCACTTTTGACCAATCATTGCATCGACTAAGCTATAAATCAAAGGTCAATAGGTTAAGTGTATCAATAGGTTAGGATATTTTTTATCTTATTCCACCGTTAAGGGAGTCATATATTTATAGTCTGAGTGTACGTAGTTGCGGGCCACAGTTAGTTTAACAATATTTGTCTCATCATAAATCATATTCACAATCATTCATTCGTACTACTAAGTACTATAGACTGTAAGCTATTCGCTTGTATATTCTGCGTACCTTTAATTATGTACTAAATAAAATGTAAATTTAAATGAAAATGTACGTTAAAAACCTAGATTCGCATTTAAATTTTGAATAATTATATACTTACAATATATTCATCACTAGCTGTGCCACGCTGTTTCACCCGCGTTTATTAGAGAGCAATCTATTAACAACAAACAAACATAGCGTGATGTTATATAACCTAAAGCCTGCCTCGATATACTATTCAACACAAAAGGATTTTTTCAATTCGAACCAGTAGTTCCCCAGATTAGCGCGTTCAACCAAACAAACTCTTGTAATATTAGTATAGATTCTTTTAAATATATTTATAATACATTCACCATTAATATAAGTTTATAAAGAAGGATTCCTGATACT
>DWNE01004038.1:0-15767 GCA_018249875.1 Cecropterus toxeus
TATTAAAATTTATTTTATTATATTATTAGGTAGCTTATTCCCGCGGTCTAACAAATAATTCCATCAATTCCAAATTCAAAGTTTACGAACGCGTCTTTACATTATTTTTAATAAGAGCATGTTTGAAAGATTTATTAAAATTAGTATATTTTTGTGTAGTTACATGTTTTGTCTATATAATACTATATGTTTATATACACGCACACACACACACAAACCACAAATGTACATACTACTAACATTATACATTAAGTTTCTTTGTTATGTAATTGTTATTGTAGTTGTTTATTATTTACTACAACTAGTCTTGGTCGATGAGCGAGGCACCCAGTAACACAGGTTATCACCTAGTACAGGGGCCCTTGCAACTAGTTTCTAAGAAAATTGTAAAGCAAAAAAACATTTTGATTTTTTTTAATTTGATTTTGTTTTGTACGTATATTTTTGTAGACTACTTAGAAAAATGCTATATTTTGTCGACGAAATGTTGGCAACTTCTATATTATAAAAATACTGCTTTTAGAAACGTTTCCGTATATTTATTCATTAGATTAAATATTATAATTGTGTTCTAATGAGGGAAATTAGATTAGCAAAAGACCAATTAAGATACATTCATAAATATTTACTGTTCAATATGTAATAATCGGTGTATTATATAAGTGATAGCCTAATGGTTGAAACTCGGCCTTTCAATCGAGGGTCCGAGTATCGAATACCAGACTGATTTTTCTAAAATGATGTGCGTATTAGAAATTAATTATCACTGTTTTACGGTGAAGGAAAACATCGTGAGGCAACCTGCACAACTGAGAGTTCTCCAAAAAAAGAGTTCTCAAAGGTGTGTGAAGTCTACCAATTTGCACTTGGCCAGTGCGTTGGAATGGCCTAAAACTCTCTCATTTTCGGAAGACCCGTGCCCAGCTGTGGGACAATAATGGGATGATAATGTAATTATCAAAACTAAACATAAGTAACATATACATTAATATAAAAATATATTTTTAAAAACAAGCTTTTTTCCGTACTGTATTAAATTCTAAAAATTAAGCTCTTTCACTTGATACCTATATTGTGTGGGTTGGACAAAAATATGTATTCCGTCATTTTGTTGCGGCGGCCATTTTGTAATTATAACAATATTGATTACATATAATCGCATATCATCACAACTAAAGGTGTGCTCCAAATTTCAGCTCAATCGGACACTGAGAAGTGAATTAAATTCAGCTTGCAAGATTTGACCCAAACATACATACAAACATTGTTAGTTAGTTAAATTAAAGCTTTTAAAAACCATACCATCCTTATCGAATTCATTTATATTCAATGTTTAAAACGCGAAGAATTATATTTACATTATTTCGTTGACGCTACGTCAAAAACCGGTGTCACATCTACCAGTTTCCATGTCACGGTACAATGAGACAATCCGCTGTTATGCAAAGTAGCTAAAAACTAAACTTGAATATTTTTTATATCTACTTTTTTGATGTGAAACATCTACAGGTGCAGCTGAACCTGTTGGCGTGGCGATGCTTGCCTTTATTTATTTTAGCGCCATCTGTTACACATTTCGAAACTATTAATTATTACAAAACTAAGCTGGCTGCGGTGTTAGTTCGACTTAGTGCTGTATTATTCGTAGATGGCGTTAATTTCATCATGCTGTATATTTATGCTATATATTCATACGAACTACGAACTACTATTCATATAACTTGTACGAGCACGATGTTTCACGTCTGCCAGGCGTCCCGTAGTTGTTATATAGATAGAAATACTTCATCTGTGAAAATTTCAACTGCCTAGCTTTTACGGTTCGTGAGACCGCCCGGTGACAAACAGAAGGACAGACGGACAGTGGAGTCTTAGTAATAGGCTTCGGTTTTTATCCTTTGAGTACAGAACTCTAAAACCGACGCGTTTTGCAAAGTAACTTAGTTTAAAATCGTCCTACAACATATGTATATGTAAATATGTTATCAGCCTGTCTGGTTATGCAATGTGTTACATGCCTACTCGTAGCCGGTTTTATCTGAAATAACATACCCTTAATTATTACCCAACTGCATCATAAGGAGGGTGTATTTTTACGAGAGTATGTATGTATGTGTGTTTGTTTGTATGTATGTTCATCGTTATTTATACACATTGTTACAAAACTCTTCGTGCGCGAGTCTGACTCGCAATTTGCCGGTTTTTGATATTTATGAATACTACTGTTAATTAAACATATTTAATGAATTATTCAAACATTTGGACAATGAGACGTCGCCGTCATTGCCACAATGAATCGATGTATTTCTAATTTATTGATTCTCAATTTCGATAAATTTGTTTCTACTGACCATGGACATTATTATACCGTAGTGTAATTTTTAACCTAATGAGTAATGACATATGATTTGCAAATAGACGCGAGTTCTAAATTCACGAGGAAAATCAAACTAAATAGTCATCTATAATTTTTGATGTGATTATCTCTTATAACCTTCTCTAAAAAAGAGTTCTCAAAGGTGTGTGAATTCTACCAATTCGCACTTGGCCAGCGCGGTGGACTATGGCTTAAAACTCTCTCATTCCGAGAGAAGACCCGTGCGACGTTGACGATGAACTTCTTATAAATCGATGTATTATGGATCGATCTGGCGAGAGCGCGGAAAAAATATTTGAATTAACGAGTGTAAATAAATGTTGAGCAGTGATAGCCTAATGGTTGAAACTCGGCCTCTCAATCGAGGATCCGGGATTCGAATCCCAAGCACACACCACTGATTTTTCTAAAATTATGTGCGTATTAGAATTTGATTATCACTGCTTTACGGTGAAGGAAAACATCGTGAGGAAACCTGCACATCTGAGAGTTCTCATAAAAAAGAGTTCTCAAAGGTGTGTGAAGTCTACCAATTCGCACTTGGCCAGCGCGGTGGACTATGGCCTAAAACTCTCTCACTCTGAGAGATGACCCATGCCCAGCAGTGGGACAATAATGGGTTGACGAGAAGAAGTGGACCCTACCCGTACCTAATTGGAAACATCTGAAGCGTAATCCATGCTAGTTGAATGTCGATTGGTGCATATAAATTTTCCAAAATAATCAATGCATAATTGGATAGTTTCTATTTATTTATTTATGCAAACACGGGAAAATCAAATATAAAGATAGCTTAAAATTAACAAAAAAGGTACTGCTTATTTTTAAATCTCTTCCAGCAGATTTAAGACATTTAAGACAGGTTAACCTGACCAAGTGTGGATTACCTTGTGTACACGGTAATTTGCACTTGGCCAGCGCGGTGGTCTACGGCCTTAAACTCTCTCTTATTCTGAGAGAAGACCTGTGTCTAGTAGTGGGACAATAATGGTTGACGATGATAATACAAGGTAGAAGTGTAGGTAGAAGTTTTTTTAATATGTAACTATTGATCGAGCATCCATTGCACCTGATAGTAAGTGCTAACCATGGACATATGTAATTAATCCCAGGTCAACCAAGAGTCTTACTTGAGGTTAGCCATACATATGTATGTTGCTTTTCCTGAGGACTAAGTTGGATCGTCTGGGTTAATAAAAATATAAACTATATCACTCTGCAAACTAATTCGATTCTAATGTCAAGCTGGACTGTAGCTCGTGCCAAACTAATGGACATACTTTCATATAAACAAAACATACTTACGTTAAAAAAAACATTACGCTCTTTCAAACGCAGTCGCGTAAAAACCAACTAAAAATATCACTTACATCAACTGGACTCGTTTGCCTTCAGTTTCGTACAAATATGTTGGAAAGATAATTACTCTTATTAACATTATGACAACGTTAAATTGCGTGGGAAAATCACAACGTACAAGCGTGGTGGATCCAAAATGGCTGGTGTGTGTGGAAAATGAAACAATGTGACCCTAATGGGCGACCTACATTCGTTAGGTAAAGTGTTTGAAACAGCGAAAAACAATTGTTGAGCGGAAAGAGTTATGAGTTCGCGTACCATTTTTAGGGTTCTGTACCCAAAAAGTAAATATTTGGTACGATTATTAAGACTGCATTGTCCGTCTAACCGTCTCTGTCATCAGGCTGTATCTCATGGAGCGTGATAGCCAGATAGTTGAAATTTTCACAGATAGCGTGTTTCTATTACGCTACAACAATAAAACAACATCTAAAACCCTATAAAAAGTTTTTTATTGCCGTTTTGTATAATTGAAATAGCAAACGATCATGCAGTCAATCTGATGACAAGTGATCTCTACCTCCCTTGCACTTCTTTAGCGAACTGCACATGAACAGGCGTTCCATTTGAAGTCAGTCACAGATACGTTACTACTCCCGAGGACAAAGATGTTCGTCTCATATATAAAGTGAGTACTACACTCTTCCAACGAAACGCAAGGAGTGCTTCACGGTAGAAATAATTGTGGCCGCGACACCTCCCCGGTTGAACCTACAAATATATTATTTATATATCGGCTGACTTATCTAAAAAAAATAAACTTTGAGCATTGTACATTACTCCACTGTTTCCTTAACACTTTCACGCGAACAGCGTATACATGCGTCAAATTATGGTAGATGTGGTGAAGCACAGCGTACCTTCAGCTAATAAGTGGTGTATGAAACAAAACGTGGTAGCACGGCGCCTGAACATAGTAATCTCTATTAGGTCGTTTGCTGTGCGACAACACATCAAACTCTCAAAATTGTAGTGCTAAACCCCGTCGAAAATTTAGCACATCTTTGAAGGCTTCATACACTGGTAGTCGTTGCCTCCTTGTAGATGCACAACGTCGTCTGCGTCTGCACTATACGTCGTCCGCGCGCAGGTCGTGTCATACAGTTAGTCCTTACGTTACGTTACGTTATTATCTATACGTTGTTAGGAGTTGTATTGATGTTTATTTGTACTCTTTGGCACGGCGTATGTATACGTTGACGTACTAAGACGTAGTGCTTTATAGAATAGGACTAATTCTCCGAGCTATTAGCAGACCGTCTCTGAGCGTCGATCCAGTTTGTATGAAAAAAATATGAGCGGCACTGCATCGAGTTCAGAATGTACCATGTTCGCGTGAAAGTGTTAACCTTAAATTCAATTCATTTCTATTCATTTCGGTGCCTCTTTTTTTATAAATATGAAGTAGCAAACGAGCAAGCAGCCCACCTGATGGTAAGTGGTTACTGCCGCCCATGGACATTTGTAATCAACTTCATAGAGAACAGGGCTTCTATATGAAGTCCATCATAGATGCGTTGCTACTCCCGAGGACTGAGATGGTCGCCTAATATAAAAGCGAGCCGGCAACTACACCCTTCCACCTCGCGCAAGAACTTCATTTGAATTTTTAACTTCGCTTGAAATAGGTTTGGCGGTGGTACTTCCCCGGTCGAACTACACTGTTTCTACCACCTGGCGAACTGTGAAACTGGTGAACTGACCTGTATTAACAACGGCTATTAACTTAAAATAATTTCACCATCACATATCAATTACATTCATTCTTTTGTGGCCGTTACCTTGACCTTTGGCTGGTCAGCTTCACGCGTGGTCGGCACAATGCCCGGCCGAGTGGCATGCACCATCTTTCCCAGGGCCATCAATGCCATGATATATGTATGTTTGACCTATTGAGCTCGTTATCATAATGTTAGGCGTCATCACGCAACAGTTTACATGAAATATTGTTTTCTGGTGGATCTTCTACGTTGAGTGTCTCGTTATCTTTCACAAGTGTCTTGTACGAGCTTATTACGTTTCTACAAAACAGTTTTATTAGTCAAATATCGCAATGTACTTTGCAATGTTGAATAAAAACGTAAACAATAATTGTTTCGAGAAAACGCAATAAACTCGTGCTGCTGGCAAAGATCGTTGAACGCTTAATTAAATTGTAGGAATTGATAAATTCGATCGATCGTAATAATTCCGACAATGTATAACGGATGGCGCAAAATACACAAAGTAACACACACACACACACATTTCACTTTTTACTAGTTTCACATAAAAAATATGACTTTAGATAGAAACTAATTTAGTCTCTCGGCCACTACGTAAAGTAAAGTTGGCGATTAGCAGTTTGAATTATGTTGAAATCGTGTATGTAATAAATTGTAGGTAAAGAATCATAATTGAATCCATATATTGGAACACAATACATGTATTATCGATAAGGCATATACAAACAATAGATTTAGAATATGTCAAGGGCCATCTTGATTTTTCTTTTGCTTTCAATGCAGACTTCATAATGTCAAATGCAGACATTTGGTTATTGCACGATCTAGAATCTAGACTTGTTGATATTTCAGTCTAGTTTAGATAACCAATTGCTACTGGTACAAATAATGACCCTGGGAAAGTATAATTTGTAATACACGAATGCAATATTATGAAATATTTTATTCTAGACTTTTATAAGAGTAAGTTTATCTGCTGTATAAAAGCATTGAAAAATTGCTGTTTTTATTTTAAACGGTACTTATAACCTTATACATACATATATATATACATAGGTGTAATACGTAGACACATCATTCGAGTTCTCTTGGGCAGCTAAGCACTTGTGTTTAAAGTATGATTGATTTAGATTGATATATCTTACTAATATTATAAATGCGAAACTTTGTGATAAATTACGTGTGTTTATTACTTATTACGCAAAAAACTATCGGTCAGATTTCGCTGAAATTTGGCATACAGATATTAATTTATGATCTAAATTAATACATAGAAAATAATTTAACGGGGTGAACATGACCGCTAGTAGGAAATAAGTCGAAGAATTAATTACTAAACTGCAATTTGTGTACTTTTTTATGGTTGAAATGGAATAAGCGTTTGTCTTCCTTCTCACCTGATGGAAAGTCTAGATGAATACGAAGGTGGTACACGCCCATCCAAAAGAAACCTGTTCACTCTACTCTTAAAGGCTCCAGAGTTCAACTTATCAGGAAAAATAGACCCAGGCAGACCAAATCTTTGCGACTCTCACCAAAAACGAGCTATCAAACTTTTGGGTATGTCCTCTTCAAATATTTGTGATTTCATTTCGTTTAGATGTTTTAATGTCTATCGATAAAATGAAATTAAATGTCTTTATTTTGCATAGGCCTACGGGAGCACTTACAAATTGTCAGTTAGAATATTTTTTCTTACACTACCACCGGATCGGAACACGAGCACATGACCACTCTGTTCGTGGCCGTTGGTACTCATTGTACCACTTTGTAAATTGTATGGAATATACCAAATTAGCTAGAACTTATAACAGTTAATTATAACTAAACATGCTTTAGTTTTATATTTTGGCAAAAGTAGATTTAGCTTAGTCAAATATATACTTAACTTAAGTAAAATAAACATTATTTTAATAATTACAACGAAACTGTGTTCATTTCGAAAGATATTGGTACCTGTACAAAGACATTAAGACAATGACGTTCATTTCAACACACATTGCGACGAAAAATGCAGATGAAATTTTAATTGACGCCATAACAAAGTCATCTGCGACATTGCTTCGTTACATCGTGAATTCGAATTATTCTCGCTACGAAATGCTTGAGCAACCCTCGTATGTACATTAATGTCACTATTTATATAAGCTCGAACAATGAGATCATGGGAATCGAGCTGAAATACTCGAAAACGCATTTAATTGCGCCCATCTAGTCTAAACAGTTTTAACATAACGAGTTAATAATGTGTAATATAATAAAATTACGCGAAAGACTCTTAACAGGTCATTGTGTTGGATTATGTCATGTAAAAACATTTTCAAAGCAAACACTGGAAGCGAGCTTAAGTTCAGATTAGCCATCTGTGACGTGGGAACCGGCGCGGCTACACAATTCAGAGCTAATCTCGCATCGGTTCGCTTTTGGCAACGCCTTGTTATGGAAATTTATTAATGTACTTATAGTTGCACTTTTTACAGACTTCCAAATTAGAGGATTGATTCAATTAATTAATTGATCAGTTATTTATTTTGTTAACACTTGTGTAAAATGTCAAAATTAAAAGTAGCTATTAGTCGACGAGGTGTAGCTACATTTATGTGAAATTTCATGTAAATCAGACGAGTGGTTGTCTGATTGAGTAACAAACAGAAACACACCATCTCATATTTATTTATTATTATGAATATAGATTATAATATCATGAAAACATCACGATAATTATATGTATATGATATTAGGAACTTCGTGTATCGGTAGATAATTGCTGTTTATGAATGGTAGTCCATTCTAATTAGCATCGTAGTCCTCAGATCAGTCCTCAGATATAGAAATTTTGCAAACCCTACGTATGAAACTATGAGTAGATCGTGTACAAGTATCTTCCTTACCAACGAAACGTTTAACAACTATTACAAGGTAGAAAACAAAAAGAATAGTGATAGAGTAGAAGCGCGGCCGCTCAAGCCATCACCAAGGTTCGAATCCTTTCTCTGATGTTCAATATTATGTGCGTGTTACAACTTACTCTAGGAATCACGGGAGGGACATTGACCGATCGGTCGGGTTTCTATAAAATTGTATTATTATTTTTAAATATTTAAGTACAAATGATCTATCGAATCAACCACAGATAAGGCCAGGGTCTTACGTGAGGTTGGCCGCAGACCTCAAAAGGCTAATTTGGAACGCCTCGGATTAGTTTGTTTTTCTTTACTGCCTAATAACAGATTTCTGTTATTAGGCAGATTTTGGTTATTTTACAAGTGTTCAATTAAAGAGTACTATTATAAAGACATGTATACCAATTGTTTGTATTATTATGATGTACAAGATTTATCATCATCAACAAATACATCAACAGTCGTTGATCTGATGTTTACGTCGCGATGCAACACGATTGCGTTGGGACGCGTCACGACGGACGATCTTTAGATACAAGATGTTAAAAGATTTCCACGATATCCTAGTGTCGTGTTTTGACACATCTGATAATAAAGGCCGGAGAAAAGGTTAGCCACGTGTTGTAGGTTTCACTCGGTTTCTACTGAAATGTTGAAGTGATTTTTTCAACTGTCAATTTAAGATTCAGGGTTAGATTGAGATAATATTGACAGCGAAGGTCGTAGAAAGGATATTTTATGTTTTTTTCTTCTTTTTATTTAATAATGTCTAGCCTTAGACATCGTCGTGTAAAAACTCAAAGTATTCACGGTAAAAAATCCACTGATTATTACTGTAAAACGGTCTAAATAACTTATTAAAGCGTTATCCTATTCAAAAATCACCAAACACACTTCACTTAAATCTAGTATTGCTAGTCGTTCTGATTTAGTGGTGTAGACTTGCACCTGATGTGGACACCCATCAGGTGCGAATGAGTTATTTTAATTAGAAAATTTAAATTAAGTATTTAAACCGCGTCAATAATTCTATTTAAAATACTATAGGTAGTCCAGCAAGTCTAAATTTCAGATTTACTAAATTTCTCGTAATATTAGTTACGACGCGAAATAATTAACAAATAAATAACATTAGGTAAAAACCTACTTTTTGTCTGCCTTAATGTATGTCCTAAATCCTGATATTTTTGAAATTCTCTCTGGTTTACAACAAATCGGACTTGGCAACACTCCTCAATATACTGAGAGTAGCCAAAGATTCAAAGAAATAGCAAAGTCATTCTTGCAAATTCTAATACTGCACAATGCTAACCTAAAAATGTTATGTTCAGTTTTATAGTTATTGTTCTTTGTGCGTATTGTTTCTGACATAACCGGTGATGTGGTTTCTCGGTAAAAGCCTGCGGTTCGATCATTTATAAATGATTGGGTTACGCGTTTACTGTTTGGAAACAAATGTTATGCGTAAAATGGCATACAATATGGAATTATTTATTAAAATGGCTAAGACTAATTCGTGCGTGGTTTCATGCAGCTTGGAGTGTCTATATAAACGATGCTAATTTGCGCCTTTAAATATAGGATACCTCCTTCTACTCTATGTTTATTTCGACTCTGCAGAAATTTGCTTAATAACATCAGTGTTAAGTTAGAAGATATGATTTGAAGGCCGGTAAGGGCTATGCTTATCCGAGACGTTTTAACTTAGTCCTCACTGGTAGCCTCACGGTTTCTATAGCCCAACTTAGGTTGGAAAATAATATGGGGTTGATAACGGATGATCATGAAAAAAATGTGGCAACTTAACATCAGATGGACAATATGCTCATAAGCTACATCTGAAACATATAAAAAACCTCATAATGCGTATAATTTGTTTACGTTACAGTACCATCAAGTCAGCTATTTTTAACATTTATCAATACTAAGACGTAAGAATGAGATGATATGTGTCTGTTTGTTACTTAATCGTGGAAAAACCACTCGTACGATTTATATGACATTTTGATTACGATATTTTGCACTATTTAAAGATGGCGACCTTCTTTATATCCCGTAGCGAAGCACAAGCACTTCAGCTAGTGAACAATAAGACAGATAGACAAAAAGATTGCATAAAATAAAATTCAACACCGTATACTTCTTTTTAAATATATCTATTTATCTAACATTGCGTGATACATATTTAATATAAGTCACAACAAAACAGTTTTTAAATAATAACAGAACAAATTATTATACCGCACATACATACATTGTACGCGTATTACAATAATTCGCGCTAACGTAGCGTTGCCAAATGTCGAGTTGATCTTCATAACTTTCATCAGCCGTGCGCGCGCGCAGCGTAACCGCACGCGAGGGCTTTCACCCTCGCTACCTCTGTACCTGTCTTCGGAGAGCTATGGGCCTAGTAGATGCACACTGTGCCTTGCAGGCTCGAAAATCAATACGGGGATATCATTATAATTATGTAAAATAAATCTAAAATATACAAAAATGCGCTCTGAGTCTTTTGCTGGATTTTATTAGTCGTGGTCGTATCCTGATCCGACGGTACTAAAAAAATCATAACTAACAATTTATAACTGGCTCCGTAGGCTTTTAATTGTTTGAGTATTAATCATTAAGGATAAGTAATGAATTAATTATCAATCATTAAGGTTATGTAAAAGTTAATAACGATGTTACGAAATATATAAATATATGGGCTTGGTAATCATCAGCTTTAACCTTTTTTATTATATCTAAGGAGATGATCTATAAAGGCCTTTACCACTTTTATAAATAAGTAGTCGAAGTGAAAACTTCTTTAGGCTTTGAGGCATTTTTTAAGATGGAAAAAAGTAATCGATCGGGAATTGAACTGTTACCATAACCGACATCTCTGTTCATATACAGAGATGTCGATGTATGTCTATGTACATATAATATGTATGAACGCATATGCATATGGTCATTTTTTCACTTCTGTTAGCACTCCAAACTAAAAAACGGATTCCATCCGTTTTTTATATAAATACCATTTATATAAAAAAATATCATTTTATTATTTGTCGATAACTTTTATATAGGTCTGTTGAAATTGAAACGCTCAGTGTGTATCTACTCTTTGCCTAAATTTAAAAAGAATTTAGAACAACTGTATTATTGTAGCACAACAGCATGGCGTGTGAAGCGAGCAATATAAATCGTTGCATGTCGTAAATTGAGATCGTTACTTATTATTATTACGTTATTTAAGATAGGTCTAGTGCTTTGTACTTTATTCGAAAAGTGGTAAGATTTATGTAATCAAGACATTATTTATATATAAAAGCTCGTAATGAAATCAGTCATGTACAATGTCATTCTGTAGGTACATATCGCTACTTTACCTGAATAATAACACAACAAAAAAATCTTATTTTGCCGACAGAGATAAAAAATTAACAATGCTCTTTTTTAAACTTTAACATTTTTAATAAATAAAGTTAAAGTACTAAATAAAAATTAAAAGAACATTAACCACAGTGGAGTTAGAGCACCAAATTTTCAATTCCAAAATAATATAATAAGGGTAAAACTGTATCCTTAGATTCCTTGACTTAAAATGGATGAGTTTTGTATAGTGCCCTTATTACGAGTAGACGTGTGCCTAGATAACCAAGTGGTAGCACCAATGTAGTTTGACCGGGGAAGTACCACCACCACACCTATTTCTAGCGTGAAGCTCTTCTTGCGTTTCGGTGGAAGTATGTGGTTGCAGGCTAACTTATATATGAGACGACCATCGAGGACTTAGTTCCTCGGGAGTAGCAACGCATCTGTGATCGACTTTCCTGTTCTATATAAAGTTGCTTACAGATGGGTGGCTTGATGGTGGCATGATGGCTTACCATGGGTGGCAGTAACCACTTACCAACAGGTGGACTGAATGCTCGGTTGCTACTTCATTCTTATAAAAAAATGAAGGTACATAGGTACCTTTATCTAGCCACATTATATAAAAATATTCTGCATAACATGTTACGAGGATAATTCTATACATGCATAATTGCATATAATCTAACTTCGTGTGAATGCACTGCGTTTCCCTACATAGTGCTAAATGTTGCAATTAACACGAACGTTATATTAAATGACTAAAATATCATAGAATTACTGCTATTACGTTGTTAAAATTTAAATTCTTCTGTGTAATCATAAGATGAAATGTGTTAACTAGATTTTATATGATTGAAGTCGGAATAGCATGGGATTGAAGAACATGCGGTCCATCTGATGGTATGATGATAAGTGCGGAGTCCATCTAATTGTAAGTGATCACTGCCGTATATGGACATATGCCGCATATGGCATATCTTTAACCAACATGTAGAATAGTGGTTCTATTTGACTTTTATGACAAACACGTTCATACTCCTGAGGACTGAAATGGCTTCCTCATATGTAAGTGAGCCGGCAATAACACTTTTCTATCGAAACATTAAAAATGCTTCAGGCTTTAAATAGCTTTGGCGTTGTTACCTCCCCGGCCGACTCCTTTCACCTTACGAATACTAACTATATGTATAAGTACATAGTACTGTATAGATACGTACATCATATAAAAGAAAATGTAAGAAAAAATGGAAACGATACAAAATAAAGACATTTCATTTCATTTCATAGACTAGGTACTTTTTACAAACTTTGACTTTTCAATATTTACTTGCTTTAAAAGAGCTAGCATTCAGGATTTGTTGATAGTAACATGACAACATATATAAGCTAATGTTTTTCGACCATATTTGTGAATGTTATTTGTAACTTATGTAAATTGAACCCAATTAAGTAGACAATACGTGATGCGTAAATTGTCACTTTATCGGCACCTTAACATGTACTCGTATATACACGAAATTTGTAGTTCTTTACAGAGTTTTCATCATCATCAGTTTCATCATAACATATTTACTAATTTTGTCTCAATATTACCCACAGAATTAATAATGTCGTACGTCCAAATGTGCGAATAGAACTTCGAAATATACGACCATAAATGATAGTTTATTGCATAAATACATTTGAATCTAGGGCATCTTAATTATAATTCATATATAAATCTATTTCGAATTTATGTGAGTAATTACACTGTATGTGCAATTATGTATCCATGGTACTACATACCCACAACGCATAAGTTTCGGTTTAAATTATTACATTGACATATCACACAGTAAGACCGAAAGGAATCGATATGAAAATTTCGGCAAATTGAGTTAAATACTTGAAAATTATTTTAAAAACGTAATTAGTCTAATAGCAATAGCAAATTAAAAAGTGATGACTTCGTGCTAGAATAGGACAAACATGAATTTAACGCCCTTTTAATAATTGTGCGCTTTAAGAATCTTCTCAATATGCGAAAACAATTTCATTATTTCAAGGAAAATGTAAATTTTGCGTTTCATTCTCACGGGAGAAATGTTTTGATACATAAAAAATCCCTTAATTTTATTAATAAAATGATGAATTGACCTGATAAATATTGACGTATGTACACGCATATTGCAAAATTAAGGAAGCCATAAACATCCTCGAGTGACTCAAAGGGCATGCATGTCGCATTGATGCATATGCATGGCGTAATGTAATCGACAGAAATGTTATATTTTAAGAAAAATTGCGATATTCCTCGCGTGACTCGTGTAATACGAGATAGTCAGATAGTAGTAGTAGTACCTACAGAATATTGTTTAAGTTTCCTGGTAGCGAGAATTTATTAAAAATGCAATAAAGGTGGTCGTGCAGTGATAGCCTAATGGGTAAAACTCAACCTCTCAATCGAGCGTCCGAGGTTTGAATCCCAGGAATCACTAATTTTTAAATAATGTGCGTATTAGAATTTAATGATCACTGATTTACGGCGAAAGAAAATATCGTGAGAAAAGCAGCACATCTAAGCGTTCTTTAAATAAAAAAGAATTCTTAAAGGTGTGTGAAGTCTACCAATTCGCACTTGGCCAGCGCGGTGGACTATGGCCTAAAACTTTCTCGGTCTGAGAGAAGACTCGTGCCCAGCAGTGGGACAGTAATGAGTTGATGACGACAATAAAGGTGGTAGAACTCTGTGGTTTGATTCGGTTGTCGCGCTCTTATTCTGCCTAATAACAGAAGTCTTATGCGCTGTTGTGTTTTGAAAGTATGGTAATACATTTATCTGAGGCATTCCAACTTAGTCCTCAAGGGAACAACACTAATCATCGTTAACCCATTATTGTCCCACTGTTGGGCATGGGTCCACCGCGCTGGCCAAGTGCGAATTGGTAGACTTCACACACCTTTAAGAACTCTTTTTTTTGAGAACTTTCACATGTGCAGGTGTCCTCGCAATGTTTTCATTTACCGTAATGCAGTGATAATTAATTTCTAATACGCCCATGATTCTTCCAAAATCAGTGGCGTGGCTGGAATTCGATACCTCGGACCCTCGATTTTCAACCATTACTATCACTGCACAGCTACACTAATATTTGTTTTTAATTATATTTGTTTTTTAAAAACACAATGAGTTAAAAATTCATGATTAAGTTGTACCGTCAAATATCCGTATAAGAGTTTAATTAAAAATGCACGAGAACCTTAATAGGGCTCTTAACACGCCGACGGTGACGCGTGTAAGATAAAAGTCAGGGCCGGCTTCGAAAAGTATAGACCTTTACAAATTACCGTGATATTCAGAACCTAACGATTCGTAGGTACCTATTTTTCTTAGGACAAGGATGTTAAACGTAATTGCAAACAGAATATATTTTTATTAAATTATTCTGTTTGCACTAGCTGAAGTATTCGTGCTTCGAAGCGTGACAAAAACTTTAGGTGTCTTGCTAACCGTTGGAGATATCTGAAAGGTGATAAGGACCTTCTGGATAGAAAATTAAATAACTACGTAAATAACATTAAATATTTGTTATTTTTCTCTTTTATGGAAATAAAAAAGTATCAAACAAAAGGGTGTAATGTTGACACTAAATACTAATAATACGTCAACATTGTTAGTGATTCATGTATAAGTCAAAATAAAGAAAAATAAAGTTAGTGGTGAGAAATCCTCGGAAATTACGTAAATATTGAACTTCATTTCAAGTTCAAGCTGTCTTGTTATCCAGAAACCGGTTGCACATTTGCAACTTTTACTAGTGCGTGCAACTGTAAAAGGTCTCCGTATCGATATAATAATATGGTGAAAAGGTTAACGTATGATCTACAAAGATTTATCACTAAGCCGCAGGCTCGATAGCGAGTATCGATGTGCTAGTTAAAGAAATATCTATACTAATATTATAAAGTAGTAGAGTTTGTTTGATTGAACGCGCTAATCTCGCGCTAACTACTGGTTCGAATTGAAAATTATTTTTGTGTTGAATAGTAAATTTATCG
>DWNE01004039.1:0-15766 GCA_018249875.1 Cecropterus toxeus
AATCGGTTCGGTGGTTTAGGCGTGATCAAGTAGCAGACAGACAGACAGACAGACAGACAGACAGACAGACAGACAGAGTTACTTTCGCATTTATAATATTAGTAAGGATTAAGTAATTAAGTGATGAAGTATACAATACCTTATACTAATACTTTATAGGGCATTATATATAGCAATATCTTCAATCAATAATGTTCTTAAAATATAAGACAACGAATTTAATAAAATAACATTTTTTAAATAACAAGAAATAAAACATTAATCCTTTAGTTTTCATTTTTGCTTTTTCGATATCAATTTTTGCTTCAACAGTATCCTTTACAACAAGCGATGAAATCACAGCAATTACAAGGACTAATATCCTATACCGCGGCGTCCGCCTATTTGTGATCCTCTTACCACTATTAGCCGCAAAATGGATAAGCAAATAGGATTTGCGCAGACGATAGTGAACAAAGAGCGCTGTGGCTTAAAGTCGTACAAGGCGGAGTGAACGGCTGCCTGATTGTTTTAGTTTAACGTGTACTTTGCTCATACGGCTCATATACGCTATGGAGTTGCACAGGGCATCGTTGTTGTTCCTATACTCTTGTTACATACTGTTTCTTCATCATATTGGCTTTGCTAATTGTATTACGTTACTGTGTCGTAAGTGAAGCTTTAAGGAAATTTTGAAGTAATTTTATAAAACACTAACTTATTCGCACGGCTCCGCTTGTTTCGGTCACGTTACGGTAATAGTATCCCATATGTTAATCTAGTTTATTAACTACCTATATGCCAAATTTCTATGAAATTGGACAAGTAGTTTTTGCGTTATAGAGCAACAAAAACACATACATACTCCCAAACATACGCATTTATAATATTAGTAATACCCAAATATGTAATTATCCAAATTTTATTTTCATCTAAGCCTACTATCAAATGTGATTAAATTGAATTGTAGACTATGATCAAATTATCATAATAGTGTTAAAATATTATACTCAACTCATAGACAGTGTGACGGTGGAACCTCCCCGGTCGAACTAAATACGTTCTACCTTCTTAAAAACTAACACAGTTAGTCTTGAGCATTGATAGCTTAAAGATTGAAATTCGGTCTCTCAATCAAGGGGGCGAATTTCAATACCCAGACTATTTCAAATATAACTATTTTTTCTTAAATGATTTGCGTATTATTAATTATTTGTTACAGTGTTACGGTAAAGGAAGACATCATGAGGAAATCTATGCAACTCAGAGTTTTCTAACCAAAATAGTTCTTAGAGGTGTGTGAAGTCTATCAATTCGCACTTAGCTAGCGAGGTGGATTATGGCCTAATACTTTTATTCTGAGAGAAGAGGAGGTAATAATTAGCTGACGATTTAGGTACAGTCTCATACAAAATGACTGTATGACATATATAATAAGAAAATATTGTAAGCAAAAATTACCCCATAAGCTAATACAAAATAAACACATTTTATCGTTCACTTCATTCGAAAGCGTCGTATTGTTTCAATATAAAGATGTCAGTAACAGATGTTTGTTTAATTACGAGCGGACTGGGACGAATGGGCCCGCTCCGGTTTAAATCACTCAGGCGTCGCCGTGATTGGGGGGATGACAGGGCGCCGCGGCGCGTGCGCGCGGATTAATTAATATGCTCGCTACTTAGTTTTCTTAAATCTATTGAAAAGTAACTATGTTCATAAAAGTAAGTAAAAACCGGCCAAGTGCGAGTTGGACACGCGCATGAAGGTTTTCCAGGTGGTAGAACCAATATAGTTCGACCGTGAAGTACCACCGCCACACTTATTTCTATCGTTTCTACGTCTTCTACGTTTTCTGCGTATAATCATACTATCATACTAATATTATAAAGCTGAAAGTTTTTTTAGAATGTATGTATGTTTGTCGCACTTTCAATTCTAAACGAATGATATGATTTGGCGCACATGATTTTTATGACCTGGATTAACAGATATCATACTTTAAATCTTGGAAAATAACCGAAGTAGGTAAAACCGCGGGTAAACTCACTCATAATAACGCTTTCTACACTCATAGCCCCACACTAGGATTTTCCTGTGTCGTGGGTGCCATGGAAACACCCAAAGATGAATAAACAAACGCCCAGACCCAGAACAGAAATTTAAATTCAATATTCAGATGTCTGTCTGCCCAGGAATCGAACCTTGAACCCTCTGCGTGTCAAACCAGCATGGTGACCGCTCTGCCACGCGGGTCGTCATAATAACGCATCCAATTGTGACGTCACACCGGATCAATAACCATTACGTCACCCAATAAATCTCCAGTGTCGCATGCGCCGGCGCAGTTTTGACAGCAGCGGTGTCGGTGTTTTGAAACTCAATCAAAATTCCAGCCCCAACACGCCCACGGTCAAATTTATACCGTAGCGTAGAGTAATGGTGTAATACCCGTATATTTATGTATGTATCATTGGAGATGTTGCAAGCGTTTTTTTCTCCCGATTTCATTGACGACGCCTGTATCTGTTTTGTATGACAGCGGAGATACTGATACGAGGGGATCAGACTTAATCCTCGGGGAAAGCAATGTTCATATCTTTTCATACGATGTAAAGGTAGAAGGGTGTTTCCATCGGAATGGTACCACCGTCACGTTTATTTCTAGCGTCAGTTCTTGTGTTTCGGTGATGAGAAGTTTGTCAGCTTATTATCATACGCTGCAGTCGACTTAGACCTCGAGACTAGCAACGCATCTGTGATTGACTTTAGATGGAGCCTCTGTTTTATGTTATTTGATTCAGAGTCCATGTCCATGGCCAGAAATAAGGAATCGAGTATACAGTACAATTGATGGTAACATTAAGTGGACTGTATGCTTTATTTTTAATTTGATCTTATATAAAAAAATCAGGTTAGAGGTCTTAATTCTATTTGTGGTCGATTACAGCTATCCATGGATGAACAGTGACAACATAACGACAGATGTTCATTTGCTACTTTAATTTAAATAAAAAAATATTATGTGATTGGTTACTGTCGTTTATAAACATTTATTTATTTATTTATATAACTACATCTACCATTACAATTTGTCCAATTCGATAGCGTAGTGAAAAATATTAATTATTATTACAAATCAATCAAATATTAAAATAAACAGTCGTAAATGTCAACGTCATAAATTATGTCAATGATATGTCAAACATACGCAATCAATGTCAAGACCGGAGTAAATGCCTCTCTGATGTTCGCTACAGATAGGTTGCTACCCTCAAGAGAAGTTGTAAAGCATTTAGCATGCCCTCCCATAGTATAATTAGGTACTCAAAAAAATCAAAGTAGTAAGAAGACTTCAAACAGCATTTTCTATTAGGAGCTTAAAGAAGCTGATGATTTCAAATTCCGCCAACGTTTTGTCTTCAAAAGGCTGTATTTTACTTCATAGCGTGTCTCGTAATGAATGCAAATTAGACGTATTAATGTTTGCACTTAACGCCTTTGAGTGCATGGCGCTTACAGAGTATCGATAAGTGGTATATTCTCATGCAATGGCATAACCCTTATGTATGTATTTTTTTATATATAATTGTAGTAGCAAACGAGGGAAATAGATCTGATGATAAGTGGCTACCGCTACCTACTCTACAATATACATTATATATAGAAGACGTTGTACCTGAAGACAATTCTAAAGGGTAAAGGTAAACGGTGCGTAGCCACTCCTAAGGATTAAGATAGTCAGTTTAAAATTAAATTATCCGAAATCCACAAAAAATGCATATTATTGATACTCTGGATTTGATTGTATAGTTCATGCCCGTCTATAGGCAGGACAATTTTGTTAACTGAGGTCAAAAAGGTACCCCACGTTTTGCAGATGTCTTTTGACGGGGGTGACCATTAACCATACGGTATAATAAAAAAAACTAAGATATAATACCACTTAAAATGCCTTGAACAATGCAAACAAGGGCATTCCTCTTTTTATTTATAAATAGGCTACTTACATTTCTTTCATTCTACTTAAAAACACTATAAGATTCTGTTGAATGACTGCACGTTACCACCTGTTGAATGTAAGAAGAAAATAGATCAATTAATAAAATATTTTACAACTTTTCAAATCACATTTAAATGTAACTTAAACAAATCCTTAGAAGTAGATATTTTTACACATATGCTTCTTAGAAATTAAATATAATTTTTATTAATTTTTATTTATGATTGAACAAACTAGATAATATTTTAAGAAAACCACTCAAATATTATAATTATGAATTATAGTACATACGTTTAACGCTTGAAGCAACGTATTAGGCAATATCAAAATATCAGAGGTACGTGAACTTGATCTGAACTCGTCGCATACATTTAGAAGATAACGTAGGTAATAAGATAAAGCGGACTGCACAAGTGGATATCGCACTCGCTACAGCTTTCTCTTATGGTTATCGATATAACTAGCTCTGCTCCGCGGATTGATCCGCTAGTACATAAGAAAAAACAAACAAATATAGCCAGATATTATAAATCCTATAGGATTCCTCAATAAATGGACTATTAAACACAAAAATACTTTTTCAATTCGAACCAGTAGTTTCTGAGGTTAGCGCGTTCAACCAAACAAACTCTACTGCTTTATAATATTAAAGAAAACATAGATTAGACTATCTAAAGTTATTATAAAATTTGTAGAACACTTTGTGGTTCGACTTTGGAGGCACCAAACCTATTTCAACGACTCGCGTGGCCGAGCGGTTATCATACCTATCTATCGCGCAGTGGGTCCGGGTTCGATCCCCGGCCAGACAGGCATCTAAATGTTGAGTTTAGATTTCTGTTCTGGGTCTGGGTGTTTGTGTATTCGTCTTTGTGTGTCCATGGCACCCACGACACAGGAGAAAATCTTAGTGTGGGGCTATGAGTGTAGAAAGCGTCTTTTTTTTTAATTAAGAACAGCAATCATTAATGTTAAGAGCTGCTGTGGTTTGAAGGGTGTACCCGAGGCGTTCGATCTTAGTCATCAGGAGTAGCAACATATTTGTGGCCAACCTAAGTAGGTAAGAGTCTGATATTATCTGGGGTTCGTTACATGTCCATGGGCGGCGGGTATCCACTTACCATCAGGTAGACTGCATGCTCGTTTGTTACTTATCTTTTGGCCTCTGTCAATTTGTCCTTAGTTTTAAACACTAAAGATTCACCCAACATTTTAACGCTTCCCATATAAATCGGCATTACCCCAGTGTACAAGCGGTTCCCAGAAGCTTATTCTCGACGGGATCGCATACCGCTGTTTACGACCTGTCTGTCCGAGACGCGGCCGACAGTCGGCGATTTGTCGTCGCCTTGTTTTGAACGCGCCTGTCACGATACAAGGAAATGCTAATTATAGAGTTAAATTATAGTCTTCTAGGCAAAGGCTATGTCCTTCAACAACCGAGACCGAGTAATAACTTGCCCTTCGAAGCATGGAAGCACGTAGGTAATTTAACTACTAACGGTCACTTATGTTACTATTGATTGGGCATCATCATCTACTCATTCCATCACCAAGTTTTTGGTACTCAACAACCTGAGTGACCTAAGTGCATTAATACAACGGGATCCACCTAGGTAAGCGGCTGGCCCCAACGCACTGTCTGGTCCGAGCTCTCACTCTTGCTGCCCGCAACCCCGGGAGCCCTCGTTTAGTCGCCTCTTACGTCAGGCAGGGGATTCCGTAGCCCTATTCAGATCTCGGAATTACAGGGACTTAATGACAATTAGCACACCATTCAACAAATAACTACACCATCAGTTGCATTACTTATTAACAAGATTGCGACAGGAATTAAATATATAGCATAATGAAAATAACGCCATTTACGAACAGTACCCCGCACTAAGTTGAACTAACACCGCAGCCGGTTTTGTTCGATACTTAATAGTTCCGACAATGTATAATAGATGGCGCTAAAAGAAATAAATGGAAGCATCGCTACGTCTACAATCAGGTTCACCTGCGTCTATTTCCACATCAAAAAGTTCCGTTCTAACTTAAGCCAACTATACACGACACAGTTAATTCGTTCACCGATCTTACACAATTCAAGAACGACACAAATTGCATTGCTCTCTAAGCAGTTTAGTATGGCGCATGCAATATTTTCGTATGATTTGCGACCGAGTAATGATGCGTGTGGGCCGGCCATTAGAACGGTGTTCTGGACAGCGCGAAGTTATTGTTCCGATCTTATCTATTTTACATCTATCTGTATTATTTAATAGGTCGTATTGAGTAAGTTGTCGCGATTTGTTTCGTGTAATTTCTCATTAAATCCAAATCCGTTTGTCTATTTGTTTCTCACTGCTTAAAAACGATTTTTCTTGACGATCAGGGCAGTCCAGAATTTTTCTCCTAAATGGTCTAAACAGATGAAGGTAGACTCGAAAATTATTTCTTATTACAATGCATTTTGTGTACCTACTTCAACAAAAATCGGTCAAGTGCGAGTCGGACTCGGGCACGAAGAGTTCCGCACCATTATCTACAATATTGAGCCAAAAACCCGTTTATTGTACCCATACAATCGGGACCCACCTTAATATATATATATTTTTAATTTTTAGTATTTGTTGTTATAGCGGAAATACATCATTTGTGAAAATTTCAGCTTTCTAGCTATCACGGTTTATGAGAGACAGACAGATAGACGGACAGACAGCGGAGTCTTAGTAATAGGGTCCCGTTTTACCCTTCGGGTACGGAGCCCTAAAAATATACGTAAGAAGTGAGAATCTAAATATAAGTTTTATCGTAATTACACCTTAACGCAATTTGCATAATTAGTATTTCATGTATTGTGTCAAGCTGTGATAATGACTGAGCCATTAATAATATAACACTCCATTGTTACGGTCGCCAGTAAAACGCGTTAATGAGTTATTATCAAGTTAGTTATTGTCAGTGAGTTATTATGAGTTTGTGAGTTATGGCTCATACAAATTATGAGCTGTAACTTGTGTAGCCTAATGTTTTAGTGTAAATGTTTAAATTTAATTTGTGTTTTTTTTTTATTTTTTTCGTTTTTCATTTGACACTGCGACTAAAGCTGCTTTACAGTTAATTAAGTCTATAAATTTGTTACAAATCATAATTTTCATTATAATGGTTAAATGTATGAATAACAATCATCAAAAAATCATTTTCATAAACGATTGTAAATAAAAAAAAAAATGCAAAGGAAAAAAAGAAATCTTGAATAACACTATCGACAAATATTATTCTGTGGAGGGAAATCAAACCATTATTGATCGTGGCTCATTTTTAGGATATTTAGCGCAAAAACTTTCATATTTCTTTACACCCACAAAATGTTGATTTTCAAACAAGTTGTACTTTGTTTCAACTCTCCTCTTATTCAGTTAAATTGAAACAATGTTCTTGGAGAGCTGAAACACGTATTACCTGAAAGTACGTTGATGGAAACACAGATTTTGTAACTAAATATAAAGTTAAACTTATATGTAACAGTAACTTGTATTCACTAATCAATACAGTAATAAAAATGTGGTAGAACTCTTTGTGGTTCAAATCCGAAAGCACCACTGCCACATCTATCCCTGTCTAATAACATCAGTGTTATGCATTACCATTTTCCGGTCTTAAGGTGTGGTCTTAAGGTCTAAGGGTGTGGGAGACATACTTAGCTGAGGCGTTCCAACCTAGTCCTCAGTTGTAGCAACGCATCTGTGGCTAACCTCAGGTAATACTGATGTTATCTGGGGGCTCTTATCTGGTAAGGGCAATATGCTGTAATTGTACTCGTAATTAACAGTAACGTGTAATAAGGAATATTATAATTTGCAAATAATTTAATTTCCTTACATGTGAATTCATTGTTTATTTATCGACGACCCGTGGTCGAGTGGTTACCTGCATGGTGACATACTTGGTTTCCGGATTCGATTCCTGGCCAGACCATGATGAATGTAGATTTTTTGTCGTGTATCTATGTTTGTATTTATATTTCAGTGTGGAAAGCGTTATTAGTAGGTATTGTTTTGTATTTATGTATGAAATAAAATAGTTTGTTTCATACATTCAGAATAGTCAAGAAATATAGAACTTAATAGCCGTATAAACATCAAATGGATATTACAATAGGTAACTTAACAAAACTACTTCTAGGATCGACTCTATATCTATGCTTAGGGTTCCGTACGCAAATGGCAAAAACGGGACTGTCAAGTCAGTCCGTCTTTTCTTTATCAGGCATCGGGCTTTCAATTTTAGTAATTGACATTTTGATATGAGCATCCTATATCAAACAGACACTTAATTTTTTTAGATTTGTCGAATGTAAAGTTTCTAGTGTGAAACCGTTTTTGAGTTTCAGTAAAAGAGTGTTGTTACCGACTCATTTACATTGAACGATCTTATTAGGCAACTCTGATAGACCTCAGATAGAACATACTTCAGAATATTGGTTAGAGATGTCCATGAGCGGCAATGACCACTGACCATCAGGTGGATTGTATTCTCGTTTGCTTCATAACTACAAGAAGTATGTTTCATACTGTACATAATGTATTGTTTATTATTTGAAGTCGGGACCAGACTGTTACGAAGTGGTTTTATTATAACTTTACTCCAAATAAAAACGACATATAGGTCCCCATCTACCCACACCATGTCTCCGTGGATGAAGAAGCTGTTCCTCCAGCTCATGCCCAAGCTGCTGATGATGAGGCGGACGAAGTACTCCTTACCAGACTATGATGACACATTCGTGTCTAATGGATACACCAATGAACTGGAGATGAGGTAAGTCTATCAAGTGATTTGTAATAGATTATTATAGATATCTTTCTATTAGTCTTTTCACTGCTGGACGTAAAAATCGGGTGGGAAGCGTAGGAGCTCGACCCGTTTAATCAGGCTTGCAGGACGTACGGTATTTTTGGTGGTACGTCGTAAACACCAAATGGTGCGATGGGCCCAGCCGCTTATTAGGGTGCAGCTCGATGGAACAACGCGTTCATAGGACTTTGGTTGCGTTTCTTTAGAGATGATATTTAGGAGTCCTCTTCGTAGCGCTGAGGACGGCAAACGGCGGGGTTTTATTGCTCCCACGTCGTCAGGTGCAAATTTTAAAGGAATCTCGTAAAGTAAGGCGTTACGATTTTCGTTACAAAATAATAGTAATAAAAATAAACAAAATAAAATAATAGTAATAATAAAATAAATAAATAACGTTGGGCCGTTACGATATATTTATATACATATATCATTTGATGTATGGAATATTAATATATTTAAATAAATTTCATAAATCTGTAGCTTATCTACAGTTATTTTTTTCTTGTTTGCGTATGCATTGATACATACATGAATTGATTTTTGTATTTTCTCAATATTTATTAATGTTTGGTTAAAAGTGTAGAAAGCGCAAATTTCAAATAATTTTGTGTTACACCCAAACAATTTTATCGCTTAAAATAAATTAAATTCAACCAACCTCTAGTCTTCAATATGTTCCATTTAAATCACAAGCTCCGGGCAGTGCAGCTACTGTTTGCAGTTTGCACGCGATTCCCTCGTTGCTCTGATTTGCAGTGGTTGTTGCATTTTCAAGTTATTCCAAGTAATAAATGTAGGATAAATATTACTACACAGTTAAATTGAAAATAACAGATATACAAGGCTTGCAGAATTGAAGCTAAATTTTTTGTGTCGGCTAAGGCTCAGTAACCTGGTTTTTATGTCAAAAAATATAAATCGTAATTTTGTTAGTTTTTATGTATGTAACGATAAGACAGACGGGCCAGCTGGTGGAAAGTAGTAACCGTCGGCTATGGACATTTTGACGCCAGAGGAGTCACCAATGCATCGCCGGCTTTAGTGCAGTTTATGGGAATGCCGAATGCTGAGTTGATGCGAATAAGAGGGTCGTAGTAGGTGTTAGTTTCGTCGTAGGTAGATAGGAGAGGGATAGTGGTGTGGATAACCTAGAAAGGTAGTGAAACTCTTTTTTGTTCGACTCCGGAAGCACCATCGTCACACCTATTTATGCCACATAACAGCGGTGTTATGCATTACTGTGTTGTTTTGAAGGGTGTGATAAGCGAGATATACTTATTCGAAGCGTTCCAACTTAGTACTCGTGGTAGCACCGCATCTGTGGCTAACCTCAAGTAAGACTGTGATGTTATCTGGAGTTTATTGCAGATGCTCATGGATGGCAGTGGCCACTTAGTATCAGGTGGACTGCAAGCTCGTTTGCTACTTCTACATCATAAAAAAACAACGGTTCGCTTTCAAAGAATTTGATAGTGTAAAACTAAACGGTCTTTCTTTAAGGCCTAGACCTCTAGAAAAATGTAAAAGTCTGTATTTTACAGACTTTTACATTTTTCTAGAGTCTGTATTTTACAGACTTTTACATTTTTCTAGAGGTCTAGGTCCTAGGTAGGGGTATAGGTTCTCTTATTTCTGAAACAGGGGGAACGCCCCCCTCCTGAATCGCTAGTGGTTTTATTAAAAAGCTCTTTCTGGTTAAAGTCGATAAGAATGAGGAAATCCTTAATGCCTCAACGTTCATAAATATATAAGCGCTAGTCCGCTGCAAGCATATTTAATGTTCTCAGTGGCCTAATACAGAACGTGCTAATACACGTGTCATTTTAAACTTATTTGATCGAAAGTTTACGAACAAAATTACAGCGGTTTTTAATCGTAACAACATTTTTCTGAATTAATATATTTTTTCCCATTAACGGCTTAAAATTTGACCTAACAAAATATTTTTTTAGAATACATTCGGATAGACACATGATTAACGTGAACCAAAAATAGTTTGAGCTGAAAATTATTTTTTTATATACATATTTGATTCAATAACTCGTGTACAATAACAAAAGGTATGCTTCCACTGCGCCGAGGTTCTAGCAAAACCAATTTCGGCGGTTTCGGTGGTTCAAGTTAAATCAGCTTTAAGGATAAATCATATTATAAAGTTGAGAAATTAAATATCTACGGTTATTATTGTATATCTAAATGAAAAAAGTTTGATTTCTATTGGAAGTTTACAGTTAAAGTATAAAATGAGCAGAAATGCTCAACTGCAATACATAAACTCGATATTCAACTCCATTGAGGAGCCATACCTTTGCCAAGTGGTAGAACCAATGTAGTTTGACCGGGGAAGTACCACCGCCACACCTATTTCTAGCGTGGAGCAGTTCTGGCGTTTCGGTGGAAGAGTGTGGTTGCCGGCTCACTTTCATATGAGGCGACCATCTCAGTCCTCGGGAATAGCAACGCATCTGTGATAGACTTCATATAGAACTCCTGTTCTATATGAAGTTGCTTGCAAATGTCCATGGGCGGCAGTAACCACTTACCATCAGGTGGGCTGCTTGCTCGTTTGCTACTTCATATTTTAAAACAAAAAAGAAGTCGTGCTGCGGTAGCGTCTACTCGGAAATTATATTTATGCAGATCGTTAAAAAAATTCAGCAGCGTGATTCAGAATACAGCGGCGCCCTCTCTTAATGAGTTGTGGGAAATCGCCATAAGTGTGTCGCTTTAGAATTTATGTTGTGACCATCGATGATCATGCGGGCTAAGTATGATTTCATAGACGACGCCTAACTTTTAGAACGTATAAACGATACTCCAGTTTTTGTTTGATAAATTAAATCATGTAACCCAGAAGTAAGTGACCACTGATGAGTCTTACCGAGACTAAGCATAGAAGTCATAAGTAAAGTGTATAGAAATAGCAAGTAAGCATACAGTCACTTACGTAAGTGATAATTGTTTTTTAAGGTCGTTTATAATTAACGGTGGATGAGACTAAATTCCTACGTGCGGTCTATATCACAGGTGTGTTACTGCTTAAGGAAATTTTCGTATATAACCTTTATCAAACCCTTGAAATCGAAACACAGCGCTTAACACTGTTATAAAACATAGTTGACGATACTGACTCCGCAGTTAAACAATGGGTTCCGAATAAGGATTCGAACAACTGAACCTGAACTAACGGTTCAGGGAACCAGCTATCATTATAAAATGACCGTTAAAAATATTTCAGCGGCCATTAATTAAAAAGCTCACAATAGTCCACTATGGGAAGACGTGGGGGCACAAACAAGGGGACCACGTAGTCTATAATCATTTATCTCGACGAGTTTAATAAAAGGCGGATTATTTATGGCGACGGCGGCTCCGACGCTAATGTCGCATGATTTAATCCCATTACATCGGGAACGGTGCCAGGGATGCCCTATCGGAAAGACGGGATCTTCCGACGCTGGACGCCTGGGTGACGGAGTTAGGTGTTTTTTTCTGTTTTCTCACAATTGGCTGTTTTCGCGCGTTGTGTTAGCGGATTCATTTTTTATACGGTTAAATTTTGCTAATTAATTTCTGTGCGGTGGACACAGAATGCGTGTCCTACCCAATATTGAACTTTGATGCGTCTCCTCTAGTGGTACAACTTTTGGGATTCAAATTTCGGGGAGATTTGTCGTCACTGCGGAACTAGGTTATCTGTCCGTAACTTCATATTCGGATTTGTTTTATGTAAATCTCGGGGACTAAACTAGTCTTCTCATATGTAACTAAGTCGGAAAGCGCATCCTTACCGAAACACGAGATCTGCTTCTTGCTAAAAATGGGTTTGGCGGTGATTCCTCATCAAACCATACTTGTTTACCACATTGCTACACGGTAGGAAATACCATGTGTGTCAAAGTTTTGTATATGTTGTACATATATGTATCTTTGTGTTCGCTTGTCACTCGTTATAAAAACCTAACGAGTAAACATGATCGAATGTATCGCGCCCGTACTCGCAATAATGGTATTAGCTTTATTAATCACTTGTCATTCGCTCCTCGTACGGACAGCGGCTCTCAAAGTTTAGAACGTGTCACATTTGCTTTAACATTTTAATGGGTATATTATATATTTAGAGTTTCGTAAGCTCAAACTGACGAAGAAGTCAACAGCAGAATGTAATTTCACATTCAAAATTAATAACTTCGAAACTCAATTTATTTTTATGTTATTGTTTTGTCTAAGGTCGCTTACGTAAGATTGCTCTTTACGAAGTGTTATCTTTTGTTTTAGTACAATGTTTTTTTTATTTATTTGTTGATTTGAAAAATATGAATTTTGATAAATGATAACTTACATTTTTCATTACATTTAAAAAAAAGGTGTATGGATAGCACAGTTATAATTGTTACAATTTGTAACATATTGTTATTGAAATGGAAATGTTTATTTCACAGTAATTAATTAATGTCTCACAACTACATATTAATTTATGTAATTGTAAGATCTTGGCCTTATATAAGTATTAAATACTTTATAAAATACCAAAATTAAATAAATTAAATATTATTAACAAGGATCGGCTTAAAAAAATATAACTACCGCTAATACAATAGTGAATATTAGGTAAACTAAGTTATTGAAATGTTTATCTAGGCGTTAAGTTTGAGGAGCGCTCCCCACTGTCGTGTATTGTCAACTCGTGGGCACCGGAAAAGATATTTGATTAGCGACTGTCGGCCACAAGGGGCGTGGGTACTGGACTCGTACGTAGATATAAAAGCCTTTGACTGGAAGAGACAACAGAAATTAACAAGGTGATAGAAATGAGTCATTTTATTAGTTCTGAAAATAAATTTGTACGCAATTGATATATCTATTTTTGTGAAAATTATGTCCATCTCTTTTAATCGTCAATAAATAAATATGGGATAATATGGACTTGGTCTCCTTTACGGTGAAAATATTGAGTAAGAGTCTTACATTGCAACGTTTATGTTTGTAGTTAATTGAGAAAAAAAAATCTTGATTCAAAATTATTATAAATAATAGTAATTCGACATATATGTACAACTAGGATAATCCCAAGGCTCCGTCCGCTTCGGTCCCGTCTATCGCGGAAATGAGAATCTTTTGTGTTAATCTTGGTGATAAACATTCTATATGCCAAATTTCAGCGAAATCGGATTCGCGTCAAACTAACTATGTGTGAGACACAAATTTTCATATTTATAATATTACTAGAAAATAATTACTCGTACTTCCCTTCCGTGGATATCTTACGGCTTTATATTATATTCTGGGTAATATACTAAAAATGACACTTCTAGACCATATAATTCTACATGACCCCCGCATTAAGGACGGCATTCCCTTCGTCGTCTGGGGAAATATTTTTAAATAATCCGATAGTGATATCGGTCGACGGGACACGCTTGATACGTGACGTGACGATAAGCTCCACCTCACGTGACCGATTGTTTGTCACGGGATCGGTTGTCATGTAATATGATTTGCATTATATTTTTAAGACACGCAGACTTTTTTATTTTCGTCTGCATTCTGTTATTTATTATTTTAAATAAATTATTCAGTCGTCGGATGACGGGACGCCTTTGATATGACGTGACGTGAAACCATAATGAAACTATGGTCATTTTAATAGTTCACTTTTAAAATTGTATAAGGAATCAAATCTGGAGTTGGTTTTTAGAAAGCCTTATATGATAATCATAGTAAGTCATAGTAGTTTGTAAAAAAACTAAGAACATTGTTAAAATATTAAAACAAGAAGCCTTTTTTCATAATAATACACTTAAATTAACCCTTTATTCTACCAATTCTAACTTGGTGATGGATTCTTAAAATGTATGATGTATAAAATATTGACGACGAGGCACTCCTTAAAAACTAAAATGAATACCTGAGTTTATAACTGATATCGCGTATTAAAAGCACGTGTCCCATTTACAGGTAATAACTGAAGCACTCGTAAAAATCTCATGGGAGGCAACAACGATCGCTCACGGTTATTAAAGGCAATAAGTATTAGCTGTTACACGAATGACGATAATGCGATAACTTCTTTCTTATTCCCAAGCGATTATGTGCAATTAGTGCGTAGATCGCAAACACGGTTCAATGGCAATATTTCTATGTAATAAAATTTATATATATTTTTTATATAAGACTAGCTTATTTTCGCGGCTCCGGCCCGCTTCTTACATACTTCGTTTATTATGGTAATAAGCTTCCCACATGTTAATTTTGCCAGGTGTTAGAACCAATGTAGTTCGACCGGGGAAGTACAACCGCCGCACCTATTTCTAGCGTGAAGCAGTTCTTGCGTTTCGGTGGAAGGGTGTGGTTGCCGGCTCACTTCCCTTTAAAGCGACCATCTTAGTCCTCGCGAGTAGCAACGCATAGGAAAAATAACGCTATAAATTATGAGTATTGCTTATATTTCTAATATGACACTAGAAAAATACTCTTCAAGCAATGATTTATTTCCAATTCTTTTTCAATAATGACGTGTCCGCCAAATGTCAATCATCACACCTCTCCTCTCCCCACCACACCTCACCTCTTTCCCCTCGCCTCTCCTCGCCTTACAGTCTGTCTTCAGATAGAACCCCTGTTTTGTATGAAGTTGCTTACAGATATCCATGGGTGGCAGTGGCTACTTACCATCAAGGGGACTGCATGATCATTTGTTACTTCAATGTAATAGAAAACATATATGCACAATAGTCTTCAATCCAAGAGCTAAAGGTGGTAGAACCAGAGTAGTTCGACCGGGGAAGTACCACCCCCACACCTATTTCTAGCGTGAAGCATTTTTTTTTTTGTTGTTGCCGGCTCACTTTTATATAAGGCCACCATCTCAGTCCTCGGGAGTAGCAACGCATCTGTGATAGACTTCACATAGAACCCCTGTTCTATATGAAGTTGCTT